>CBVK0100189392.1:0-13951 GCA_900067695.1 Picea abies | reverse complement strand
TCAAACATACATCATATAGTTACAGCAACACCCGACTGGATCATCCATACATGGGCTTTCAAATTCAGAGGAACAAGGAAAGGAGGAGATTGGCCGCCATTAAACAAAAAATCTCAAAATATCATTGTATAACCAGAGAACCAAAGGCTTTGTTAAATATTTACAGTCGGGAGCTTAGCTCTACCATTGATCCTTACAAAAATCCAAAAACTGAGTATATATACTCAGAGCAATTCTCCCCCTTGGTAGTAGGAGGGTAGATGAGACATTAAAGTCTAACTTAGCATGTGCAAGTTCTTCTGGTTAGTCAAGGACATCAAATCAGCATGGCTCTTTTGAGAAAACCTGGACACAAGACGATCTTGGGTAGACTGCCTGCCAACACCTCCATGCCTTGCATTCATCGCTTGAGCTGAGGCCTCAACCACCTGCTCAATATTCATTAACTTCCTTTTCTATGGAGGGTGGCTGAGACTGAAAACATAAAGGAGTGACCCATTTGTCCTTTGAAGTCCCAGTAGCTGAAATGTCGAAATGGCTCCTGGGCACTTCTTCATTTCGTTTTTCGGGTTTCGAGGATTCCCAATGCAGTGGAAGAGCAGCACCCCTCGTCTCTTGAACTCCCGGTAGGCAGAATGTTGAAATGTCTTATGGGCGGATTTTTCATTTCGGGTTTCGGGTTTCGGGGATTCCCGATGTAGTGGAAGAAAGCACCCCTTGTCTCTTGAACTCTTGGTAGCCTAAATGCCGAAATAGCTCATCATTTCATGACTTTTGGTGATAATAAATGAGCCCATGCGCTATACCTCATGCAATTCCGCGACTCAAGCCTACCCGATGACCGTCAATCTGCTCCATCTGTGGATCCTCGCTGCTGAAAACAATAGACCACTCACTTGATCGTACGCCCGAAATGGACTTCTTCTTTGTGTTGTGTTTGGCGCTCATTACTTTGTGAGAATTGGCGCTAACACCCCCTATCCTCTAACTAGGTATTGATTTATTTATTTTTATGGGTCCCTCTATTTCTTGTTGAGAAGATTTTTATTGCTTTCTCGGGGATCCCTGGGTGAAGCATCTCAAGGTTTTGGGTGAAGCATCTCAAGGTTTCATTCTTTTGGATTTTATCTTTTTCCAACTACTTTTACCCTCTCGGCCTTTAGCCCCTTCTTCCCACAAGGTAAGGTACAACCCTTAGATATTTGGCCAACCCAATGCCCAGAATAGTGTAATGGGATGGATGAGCTGGAAAAAGATGAAAAGTGGTAAGTATGGTTGGAGTGGACAATGGCCTTTCATGAATCCCCCTAATGGAAACTCAAACCCTATGGGTACCATCTTACAAGGGAATCCTTTCATTCCCCCCAGGTATGGTCAAGTGTAAAGGCATAAGGTCCAAGCAAAAGTTAGAAGAAAAAAGAATTAAATGCACATATTCAAAGGTTTTGAGGATCACAGTGACACATACCATGATACCCGGACTCATTACCTCATGGAGAAAGATCCATATTTGTTGTAGGACCAGGCTTAGGTGATGGATGGTTCTTCTACTGATAAAGTGAAGGCACTGAAGAATGAAATTATAGGCCCTCCAGGGCCATGCTCAAGTCCATATGGATCTTGGTACTCCATGTCTAGGACTTGTGGGCCTCGAGACATAATCATCTTAGTTATCCCTAGGTTATGGGATAACAATGTTTATTGTAAAAATTCCTTCAGAGCCTCATTGTAATCATCTTCTTGCAAATGAGCGCATTCGTCACATCTCTTCTCAGAGATAAGCCGCCACCATTCTAGTAAGTTTGTTTTCCGCTGAATTTTACAGTTTCATCTTATTTCCTTATTGAATAGAAACCATTTTTATTGTATATATATTATTATTTATTAAGCATGTTTTGATAATAATCTGTATTCATTTCGTTATGCTCATAAAATATAGATCAGTCACCCTCTCCTGTGTAATTCTGTGCACCTTCTTCTTCCTCGGGTCCAAAGTGTATCTACATAAGTCTATTGTATTGTTCCCAATCCTTCATTCCCTTTCTGTGCATGGCCCACCATCTAGTTAGGGTTTCTTTTAAGACGACATCTAGTGCAAAAAGTACTTGTAAATCAAATGCTTTTATAAATGTATCAAACTTAGTTAGTCCATTGTACCCGGGTGGGTCACATATCTCTATGCCAATCTAGCGCAAGGATCGGTTTATATGCGCACATCATCTAGTTGTTACTTCATGCATCCTTTGCTGCCAATTCTCTAGACTAGCTTTTGAATTTGATGCGCATGAACTGATACTTATCCAACTTAGTGCACCATCCGTTGTTGGGTCAAAATAATCCTCCATCCACACAATCAGATTATATAAATTGTCCATGTCAGTTCCTCTTACTGACTCTCTGTATCACTTCCCTTCTGATGGTTCCAAAGGTGCAGTAACCTTTAGATCCCCAACCTCGAAGATCATCTCCCTTCTTTTCAAGTTAATAATTTTATGGTTATCAACCTCCCAGTCCAATCCCATTAAGGTTGGATATGGTTGACTATCATCTATAATCTCAATAACTTCAAAGTCTACCATGTTGCGCACCCCATATATGTTCACAAGTACTCCCGTTAGTCGCCTAATTGGGAATATCTTATGTTGATTTGTGAGCCTTAACTGAACATGGGACCATATTATCTCATGTTATCCCATCATCTCCCACACCTATTTAGGTAGTACATTCACATCCGATCATAAGTATATAATAACATTATCCACATTGTATTCCTCAATCTATGCATTAAACGTGAATTCGCCATTGGTTCTCTTCCTATGCGGTACCTGAGTTGCCATTATCTGTGTAACAGGGGTGTCCCTTCCTTTTGCCTAGTGATCGATCATGTTATATAATATATTGAGCCCAATTCTATTCTTCCCCAGTTCTACACAACTCTTTAAGAATTTGTTTAGTGTACTTACTTGCGCACTTGAATTTTCAGGTACCATTGGGTCTTCTAGATGAGGCAACGATGATGTTGACGCTCCCCTATGTGGTCCAAATATTTCCTTTCTTATGCTCCAATATGTCTCTTTTTCTTTCTATGGGTTGAAAGTTGGCATAGGCCCTGCCGAATTTCTTACCCACGACTCTGTTTGGTTTCCTTAAGTTGTCATATCCATGCCTGTCTGAGCTCCTCCACAACTAACAACTGAAATTTTATGTCTTTCACTACATCTTTCGACTGATATCATATATGTCTTTCGAGTAATATCATCTACACATTCTGATTTTGATGTTAATTCTGGTTTGGGTTTCCTCTCTCCTTCCATTTTGCAACTATTTGGGGACAGTCCTTTGTTGCATGATCCAGTGCTCTGCAATATGTGCACGTGGTACACGGGTTCTAGAAATATTGGGCCAAGTGTCCAATTTGATTACAGTGATAACATCTAATCAATCCTCGTCCTCCTCTACCAAAATTTCCTCTACCTCGGCCTCTGCCAAAATTTTCTATGTTCCCCTGATTAAAACCCCGTTAACCGTTATATTGCGCACTATTTCCTTCTACATCAGTATTCTCTTCCTGGATCATGTACATATCCTATGTGCACTCTCTTAGTAAGTCAAACACATGACAATCCTTCTCTTCATGCCCTACCGACTAGCAAAAATTGCAAAACAAATTATTTGGAGTACTCTGATATTTCGGGAGTAATGGACACTCAGTGGGATGATGGCCCCATTTCTTATAGATCTCTCAGTATCCTCCTCTAGGTAGTGGATTTTGTGCTCCAGCTGCAAAATACTGTGTGAATGTTGGGTATTCGTCTTTGTGATGACCTTTTGTCCTACACTTCATACACCAAACCTATTGTCATTTTTTCCTTCCCTTGGTAATCTTGTCCAACTGGATTGTTAATGCAGCCAACTGTGTCTGAACATGTGTCATTCCTCATGTGTCTCCTACTAGTGATGCTTCTAGTTTCATTTCAATCTCTAGCACCTCGAGCTGCGATGTAACCTTATGTTGTATCAGGGGCCTCGGAATGTGTGGTAGAAGTCTAGCAATAAACCACTCTTAATGTTGTTGATCCGGAATTTGGAACATCAATCTCCACATTACATCCTTAAAGCATTGATCAAAATCCCATACAGAATTTGTTTGTACCTATTTGATCTCTTTTAGTTCAATGATGTAATGTGACTCTGACTTTGGATTTTTGAACTCCTTTAATAGTGCTTGCTTTATCTCCATCAATGTCTTGGCTTGTCATGTAGGCGTAATGATGTGTAACTTCATATACCATACCAGCACACGACCTCTAAATGTTGTTTCTAACTGTGCAATTTTTACGACATCATCTTGTATGTTTTTATCAGCCCAAACTATTTTGTAGACAAACAAATGATGTTATGGATCTTATGATCTTACTCCCTTGAATTCAAGAAGTATAAGTGTATTATTTATTCCTTCCAAGTTGGTTTGTGTATTCCCTCCTCTTGGTGATGTTGGTGGACCCTGATTTTGATTCTGCGTACTACTCCCACTACTCTGACTATTAATACTTTGTACTCCTTGACTAACTATGATAGATTTTGACATGTCTTCAACAGTTATCTCTAACTGTGGTGACACACATGGGGTCATGGATTCAACACAACATCTTTTCTAAGTAGGACTTATGAGTTCCTATATTACTAGACTATACTGAGATTATTCTTCTTTTCCTCCTCCATATGGTATCTCCATTATTCGAACATGTTCCCAAGGTTCACTTTCTTTTGGCTCACTGTGTTTCTCTTCTCTCCTAGCCCCAGTATTTTGCCTCTTATACCTTCTTCCTCCATGCAATTCTCCAAAATCGTACTCTTCCTATAGTATGATTCATTCTTGCATCCTTAGTCTCTTCCTTCATCATTCATTGATTCATTCTCTTAGACGATTCCCCTGTCATCCTTCAACTCCCATCAATTAAGTTGTTTTACCAATTCAAGAATCCAATTCTTTGGTGTTGCAGCACTAAACCTTCCTGTCTTCTGAACCAATCTTTCTAGCCACTCCATCAGAATTTCTAGGAATTTGCCAAAGAAAATTTCATGCAAGTCCGTGAGAACATACTTTTTCATCCATTGCTTGTCACTCATCCGAGGGTTCCTATTCTCTTATCGTGGGAATTCATGTTATTTGCATTCCAACTAGTCTGTGATTTCCTTCTTATTCATCCTCCAAAACATTCCCTTAATTGCAATTTCCCAGTCCCAAAAACAGAACCATTTGTTTGGATAAAATGGCATGTGCATGGGTTGTAAGACCCAAGGTTCAGTTAAATTGTGACCAACAAACCCTCAAGACACCAGCCCTTTCGGCATCATTTGCTTGCGCAGATGAAGTCTCACCTGAGGTATCTCTTGGGACTACAAGAACCAGGTTTTCACAGTAGTAAGGGAAATGGAAGCAGATGCGTGAATCATTGTTCCTTATCCTAGCTTATGTATGCTCTTGATTATTATAACCATTCATGAATATTGCATCATAATCAATCCATACAGTAAATCTAATCTGCGAAGTATAAAAACATCATCCATGACCACACATAAACAAGTAAAGAACACAAGATGCAATATTATCTCTCAAACTATATCTTTATTCATTGTATCGACTAATTACATTCATGATTCTTACATAATATCAACCTTTACAGATTCTACCCACTCTCTCTAGTCCACTATATCTCTCATTCCTTATTCATTGTTAGCTCTCTTTTTACCCCACCCATTACATATTTATACACAAAATCTAGGGTTTAAAGTAATATTCTTATCTATCCCAAAATAACCCATCACAATGCATGGCATGGCCATCTTCAGTTAACTGATTGTTTTCCTTCTTTTACTTCTCATTCTTTATATATCTTTTATGGTGTTCTTCTATTTCCTGGAAGTTGCATTGTCTTCCTTTATGCTTCCTTCTCTCCCTAGATTTCTTTATCCTTATGTTTGTGCATTGTCTGTGTCCTGTGCATTTTCCGTCCTTTTGTTCCCTTCTACACGCTTTCTTCCTTTTGCGTGATTTCTTCCTTCTGCTCGATTTATTCCTTATGTCCCCTTTCTTCATACTTAGGTTTTTCTCCAAAATTATGTCCAAAAATGTCTGTCCAACACACGCGTCACCTTGGCCCTTTGACTTTGGATTTTGATGTGGTTGAATTAAACTTTGACCAACCATATATTTTTCATACGAACTCTGTTTGAGGTAATTTCTGTGTCATTGGAAATCTATGGCCAAGCTCTACAAATTGAGGGAATTTTTTTGAGGATTTGGGATATTTTAATTTTGAGATTTCATGGATCCTCCTAGACCTCTATGAGCATTTTGGATCCTCCTTGACCTCTATGAGTGTTCATGGATCCTCCTAGATCACATCCCCAACATTGTACAAGTTGCTACCTTGGACTTTTCCCAAATGAATTGGTTGTCTTGTGCTCATTTTGGGTTGATTGTCCTTGTTGATTTGCTTGGGAGTTGTTCTTGAAAAAGGGTGGTTTAAAACCTTTATGTATTTTCTCTTTCTTACCCTTCATCTTGTCATTCCAATATTTTTACAAGACTAGCCTCCCTCTACTTTTCTCATAGAGATGTTTTTCTCTCCTTATGGCCTCTTCCTATGTTCTGGGGTTATCATATTGTATCTTGTCAATGTAGAAAGAGGGTAACCCACTTAGAAATATCTAGATTTTGAAATTCTCATCCTTTATGAAATCCACATACTTCAACAACTTAAATAACCTCTTCTCTTACTCATACATTGTCATACTTATCAATTTGAGTTCAAAGAATGCTTTCATCTTCCTCTTGTAGTAATGCTCAGACAGATATTTCTTTTGGAAATATCCTTTTAACTACCTCCATGAGGCCTTCCTAACATCAATGTGTTTTTCTTTATTAAGTTGATCCCACCACACGGCTTCCTTTCCTTGCAAATGGTAGGTTGAAATTATTGTTTCTACCCTAGAGGGATAATCATGTAGATAGAAATATTTCTTCATTTCCAACAGTCAAGCCTCAACCTCTTCCCATTTCCTATGATCACCATTGAAAGCAGGTGGATTTATTTTCTTGAGTTAACATTGCAACATGTCTCCCTCGGGCCTTCTCCCATCTCTCCTCATGGGGGACACACTTGGGCTACTTCCTAGCCATGAACTAGCATGATCTCTCCTAGTTGATTTCTATGGGGAATGATGTTGCATGCTCATGCTCCTAGAACTATTTTCATTCCCATGATCTTTCATTATTCTATGGGATCTAGATGGTGTCACTTGTCTATCGCTAGTTGCTTTCTTTGTGCCAAATTATTTATTGGCTTGCCTCTGTAGAATGTCCAATCTATGAAGTATCTCTTCCTAATCCTTCATAATATTTTCATTATCTACCCTATAACTCTACACTTATCTCTATAGGATTCTCATAGTTATAGGATCATGCCTCTCTCTTCTTCCATTAGATTATGTCTTAGCATTTCCCATGATGACATGTAGCCCTCTGAATTTCTCTCCATGACTGTAGGACCCTTGGGCATATTCCATGGATGTGGTTCTCATATAGAAACCAAAATTCCTTCCTATACCTATAAATTTTGAGAGAAAATGTGCATGCAAATAAATTTGTGCTGGACAAAAATATATACATACAAAATTATGGAAAACAATACATAAGTTTGTATGCTCTTTGATGCCACCATCCATCTTCTTTTGCATTGACTGTAACTTATGTTGCCCAAATCAATTTTCTAGTTTGCTAGATGGATTCTCCTCTCCGAGATTTTTCCAATGACCACTTTCTTGCTCAATTATGAGTTCTAAGTAGAAAGTAATGGCCATCTGAATATTGCTAATTTGCACCTTTTTTATAAACTTTTCATTCCAGTGCAAATAATCCTAGAAACAAACTTATGCCACTTGTAAAAGTAAATCTGTTAGAAACTAGGAAATTTTTTTATGAGACATACATAATAATTATGATAGGAAACTCATAATAACTCTCAGATTGTCATTTTGATGCTCTAGTAAAAAAATACAACAATCTGGAAATGACAACTTTGTCCTTTTTCACCCCTTTTCCCAGACTTGGAATTTTTAATAAAACAGGATATCTCCCAAACTATGCACTTATGAAAAAAATTCACTACACCAAATTTGTCTAACTTGATGAGTATACAAAATGTTGAGTAAATAAATTTTCCATATTTTTCATCTGGGGACCCTTTTCCTCCTCTGAAAATCCCAAAAATCCTTAAAAAGTGGCCCAAAATAGTGGATTTTTCCTTGTTTCAGCATCCTTGTTCCAAACCCATTGGATTTATTCAATTCCTTCATTGTTTATTTCTATGCCTTCTTTTTGGAATATCTCTAAGAATTTCAGTTTGATCTAGACCTCTACCAATGATCTAGACCCATATCTTAAAATATATATATATTTTTTACAATTTCTGAAAAATCCAAGAAGAAATTAGCAGTGTTTGTCTCTCACACTTTTTTATATCTCCTCACTGTAGAAAAAACCCATAAGTTTCATCTAAATATGACTTAATCTGCTCTAGTTATGGCCAAAATAATATATTGTCTCTAGACTTTGTGTTTTTCTTTTACACTAAAATACAATTATGCCTACTTGGCATCCTTGCTGACGCGGCTGGTAATGTAGCATTGCGGGTCCACATCGCACCCTGAGGTGATGCCATGTCACCATCCTAGCCCGATCCAAAATGGATCCAGGAAGGCCTAAAAATAAAATTTCTAAGAATCAGATGAAACCATCACCATTTCATAGGGCTCATCATGTCGATCCCTGCCATATTTTTTTTCCAAAAATGGACATTGTATGCAGAAGTTATCGTGATATGAAGATCAAGTCAAACAAGTAAAAAAAGTTAAAGTCAAAAGGTCAAATTCAATGATGACATCAGCAGTACATCATGATTATGTTAGCATGATGTCATGATGATGTCAACATGACATCATGATGACGTCAGCAGGGTGGCGTGGTAGCACCAGGAGCTGACACATGTTAGTCAAATTTGGTGTTTTCAGAATGAGTTGGACCAGTACAGAAGTGACACATGGCACTATATGGAAGTGACACATGGCATCGTATGGATATTGACATGTGGTAGTATGGATACTAACATGGAAGTACGTATGCTGACGTGCCAGTATGGATGTTGACATTGTAGGGTGACACGTGGTAGTACAAATGTTGATGTGGCACTGTATGGATGTTGACATGACACTGTACAGACGCTGATATGGCACTATATTGAGGATGATGTGGCAGGGTTATACAATGACATGGCAGTCATACGAATGATATGTGGAAGGACCATACCATAACATGGTCGCCCGTACAGATGACATGTGGCAGGTGATTGGGCAATGACGTTGTCATATGGATGACACGTGGCAATACATATGATGACTATGCAGGCTGACATGGCGAACAATGATGTGGCTCGGGCCAATGGAGAGGTGATACATGTCCCAATGAGGAGGTGCCATGTGGCACCTTCTGGAAGGCCAAATCTAGCAGAGATCCTCCAAATCTGGCAGAATCTTGCTAAATCTAGCTAACCGTCGTTAAGTTGGCTAACTGTCGCTAAATTTGGCAGATTCTCTCTTATTTAGTCGACCATGAAAATCGAGAAAAAATAGTTTTTTGGCATGCAAATCGAGACTATATAGACTGTACAAATATGATAGGGCATAGCATTGGGATTCATGCTGAGGGGAGGCCCCGAGGGACTGTTCAGAAGCAGGTCGACTTTATACTCAAAAGTTGCAGAATTTTGAGGGGATTCTGAATATGGATTTTGTTTCTGCATCTGAGTAGATGAACAGGAAAGTGCCTCCAGAGCCTAAGATTTCGATCCAAGCATAGTCGACTTTATACTCAAAAGTCTCATATTTTCCTGTTTCAACCAATGGTGATGTATGTTTCTATCTAGAAGTTGCAGATCTAAAAGGTGGTTTTAGAAGTTGTTAAGAAAGCCTTTCTTTTGTATTCTTAAAGCATTGAAGATTAATAAGAATTTGTCCCCACTAAAACAAAGGCCTGAAGACGTAGGCAATCTTGTTTCAAACTCTATTATCAATCTTGGTGTTATGGTTTGTTGTTTTTACTTCTTATATGGCTGAAATATTATTTCATTAAGATTTTTCTCTTAATTCCTAAATGGTAAATCAATTAATGCATAAACTTAACCACGATCTTTAAAATATCAATTACGGATCAAGTGGTATCAGAGCAGGTTGACAGTTGGTTTTTTGAGTTTGCATGATTACCAAGGAAAATCTTAGTCGTTGAGAAGGAGATCTTGTAGAAGGAGATCTAGAAATTGGATCAAGAAACAGGACATCTCAAAGTGAGAAGATGGAATCAGAAGGACTTTCCCGAAATGAAAGAGAGTTTCAAAGAACTTTCTTTGCCATTTCGGACATGGTAAAAGTGTTGTATGATGATTACTTGGAATGGAAGAGATCGGTTCAAGAGGAATCTTCAAAGCAAGCCAAAGTGAAAAAGGAGAGGACCCTCCAAAATCTCCTCCTTCACCTCCTTCATCTCCATCTTCTTCTTCTTCTTCAAGTAAAAATTTGGATACTACTTCTTCAAGAAAACATTCTCATAAACATAGGATTGATATGTCATTACTTAAACTTGATGTAAAATGTGTTTTACCTATGTATGATGGTGAAGTTAATGTTGAGAAACTTGATAATTGGGTTATACATATGGAGGTTTATTGTAATGTGTAGAAAATCATGTTGAAATTACTAAGACAACTGAGAGGGGGGGTGAATCAGTTGTTTCACGCTTCAACTATAGAATTACCAACAGTCCAAGAACCATGATTCGGTTCTGCTAACTGAATCGTAACTGAACAGTTAATCATGAAGATCGACACTATCCCTTCGATCAAATTTCTAATTAACAAGCACCGTTGGATTAAATCCGCAAGGTCTTGCATTTATCCCATATACCCACTGGCTGTGACCATGGGCCTAATCAAGAGGCACTTCGGTTTCGCATTTCGCGAATTTTTGTTGTGAGTCACATTGAATCTTCCAAGTCTCGATCACGAAATGGAGCCTTGCAACTTGCAAGCTCCTTCCTTCACGTGCCCATGGAAATGACCAAGCACTTATCCATAAAGGGCTTTCACGATTCATGATTCGTGGATTCTCCCTTGAGTCTTCTTGACTCTTCAACTCACGGTACCTGAAATGGAGCCTAGCTACACTAACTCCTTCCCATCACATGACCACCAGTGGTGACCACAACCTATGCCAAAAGACGTTTCGTATTTTGGCATTTTATCATTTCTGTGATGAAGGGTCTCGACACTCCAAGTCGTGATCCCTGAAATGGAGCTTAGAAAACGCTAGCTCCTTCCCCTCACATGACCACCGGTGGTGACCACGGCCTATGCCAAAAGGTGTTTCACATTTCGGCATTTTGGCATTCCTGTGATGAAGGGTCTCGACACTCCAAGTCATGATCCCTGAAATTCTGAAATGGGGCCATATCAATGGTCCACACTCTCCCTTTTATCAACGACTCAGATTAAGTCATAGTTTCGCATTTCGCGATTTCAAAGGATAGAGCACCTCCTTTCCTTGAATTTCCAGTCAGTGAAATTCCAATCGCTCGCCATGTGTCCTCTGCATCCAATGTTCCACAACATACCTTGATCTAAAGGTCCATATCAATCCTCGATCCAAAGGCCCAAATCATTTAGGGATTTCACATATCGTGAGTTCCCACACCATGCTCTATTGACTACTCCAATGTGCAAGTCAACAAAATTCTAGTCGCTCGCCACGTGTCCTTCTTGAAGATGGATGGTCCTCCTACTTTTAGGATTTTGTAGGCCTGCTTCATCTTGCATGTAAAGATTGTGCTCCTTATTATGGATCCAACAATGGTTGGTCTTCGGGCTCAAATCTGACACCTGAGATCTGTTCTCTTCTACTGTGCACTCCTCCCATCTGAATTCAGACTTGACGGTCATCGAGAATTCTGAATGGGATTCAATGATCACTGTTCATCTTTCCATTTCCATGTCATTATCATTGCGCTGCTAATCATGTTGATCTCGCCATCAATGGAAAACATGCTACCTTCTACCTTCTTTCTGTAAATATGTCAACAATATTCCCCTTTGGCATTGATGGAAACTTTCTGAAGAACTACACTCTGCACTCTCTACTTGGACTGCTACCCTGCCTGCTGAACATCCAACCAACCATACCATTGTAGCATCCTTACCACACTTTTTCTCCCCCTTTGACATAAATTTCAAAGAAGAAACACGCTCCCCCTGAGCTATTGCAGTACATCTTGAAGGTATCACATACTCCACCTGACAAGATGAACAGATTAGACAAAAGAAGATATAACCCCCAACCTCTAATGAAGATATCCAAAAGGTGTTGCTGCTAACGGTTTAGTAAAGATGTCAACTATTTATTCTGTGGAAGGAATATAATTCACTTGAACAATTCTGTTTGTAACCTATTCTCTGAGAAAATGGTATTTTATTGGTATATGCTTGGACTTTGAATGAAGTATGGGATTCTTGGAGAGACTTATGGCACTAGTGTTATCATAGTGAAGTGGAATGGGATCAGTGTAAGTTACCTTCAAATCTGCAAGAGTTTGTATCATCCATAAAATTTGTGTGCAGCAAGTAGCAACAACAATGTACTTTGTCTCTGTAGTTGATAAGGAAATAGATCCCTGCTTTTTACTAAGCCATGCTACTAACGAGTCACCCAGGAAGAATGCACCTCCACTGGTGCTCTTTCTCTCATCTACACGATTCGCCCAATCTTCATCTAAATAAGAAATTAATTGAAAATTCTGATTTATGGGATACCACGGACCATAAGTCATTGTTCCCTTCAAGTATTTTAATATCCTTGTTACAACTACTAAATGACTTTCTTTAGGAGCAGGCTGATAACAACCTACCATTCCAACAGCTTGTATTATATCAGGACAGGATGTTGTGATGTACAGAAGACTACCTATCATTGAGTGATATGTCCTTTGATCAATATCAGGTGAAATATCATCTTTACTAAGCTTGCAACCAACCACCATAGGTTTACTAATAGGAGAAGAATCTTCCATCTGAAATTTCCTCAACATCTATTTCAAATATTTTTCTTGAGAGATAAATATTCATGCAGAACTCTGATTTACTTTTAAACCAAGAAAGTATAACAATTCTCCTATCTGTTGGATTATTGAGAGGGGGGGTGAATCAGTAATAGAGCAATTTAATCCTTTTTAATCATATAATCCAAGTGTTATATCAATGAATCATTATCATCCAATAACTTTAGAGTAAATAAGAAATGAACAAATGAACAAACATACACATATGCAGTACACTAGTGTTTTATGTGGAAACCCAAATCATGAGAAAACCACAGAATGATTTTTCTTATATGTCTTGACGAATTACATTCATTGGAAGCACCAACTTCCTTTATTTTCCAGCTGCAACTGGAAGGAGGCTCCAACCCCCTAGTTTCTCAAGCTACAACCTGAGGTAATCTCCAACTTCCTAATTCTCTGGCTACAACCAGAAGGAGGCTACAACCCCCTATGTTCTCCAGCTACAACCAAAAGGTGGCTACAACCACCTGTCCTTGCCTCGTCATGCCCCCTGAAGTAGAAGTAGAATGATGGAACCACTGTCAACCTGTCACTGTGAGATATACCATTGTAAACCTGTACCAATAAATATGAACCATGCATCAACCATGCATCAACCTGTACCTCAACCTGTAATCAACCTGTACCATAAACAAGTGCATCAATCATGCACCAACCTGTACCAAATAACCTGTAATCAACCTATACCATAAACAAGTGCATCCAACCATGTACCAAGTATGTACC
>CBVK0100189391.1:0-13951 GCA_900067695.1 Picea abies | reverse complement strand
CCCCGAGATAGACTGTGATAAAGTAAATACTCTCCTCAGTGGGATGGTACCACTGATCCAGACCCACATGGAAAGTTTGTCGATAGACATCCCATCGGCGGATCAGATGCGCCAACAACCCGAAGTTCCCCTTAAGGTATGTAGCCTCCTCATAGTATTTAAGGAGGCCTACATTCCTCAAAATAACATGAGTCACTGTAGTAATAGGGTGAGGGTACAAATCCCTCTCCCTCTCCCTTGCCTCCCATTCCCATACAACATTGTACAGGTCCACCCTCTTCTTTTGTTGTTGTAGCTGCTCTCTCTGCTAATGTATCTACATGATTAACATATGAAATACATCAGCCTCACTCATACATAAAACATAAAAAAAATCTATTGAATGGTACATTTATCTATAAATACGGAAAAACAACTTTCTTCAAAAAAAAAGTTAATTGCATTACTGGTGCGCCCAAAAAATAGTCATGCACCGTCGGCGGTGCATATATATTGTGAGCACCATCCAAAGTGCATCAATGTAAAGTAACACACCAAACAAAATATGCTCTATTGTGTTATGTGGTGTGTTGAAAAAAAGTACCGCACTGGGGTGCTACACTATAACACATATGCCCCGGTGTGTTACATTTATCCTATGCATCCCTTAAACAAAAAAAAAAATTAAAATCTTAACGCACATAAACAATTATTTAGAAATTAGAAAAATAATTGTGTGTATACATTCACTACACACACTGGTGTGTGTAACAAATGTCGATGCACTGTCACATAAACTTTTCCAAAATTTCCAAGTACAGAACTTTTTGCGGTGCATTATGGTCGTTACTATCGGACCGCGGACGATGCCACCAAAAATTTTATTGGGTGCACCACAACACATTGTTACATCTATCAACGATGCATTTTGTAAACATGAATGCCCCGGTGTGCACATTTACCAACACACTATGTAAAAATATATCTGATAAGGGTGGTGTGCCATGTACTTTAATGGCCCGATGCGTTATATGTACTTTGACGCACCTCCCTACTAGTTATATACTTTTCTTTGGTGGATCGTTAAATGGGCACGTCAGTACATTCATGTTTACCATAACACCACTGGAAAAGGTAACAAGGTATGTAATGTGTCTTGTAAATTTACAGGTCACACCGTAGGTGGTGGGAGCCGAGCGCTTCGAATGCACCACACATTGTTTTTTTTTTTACACTTAAAATTTCACAAAATTTTAAATTTTAATCAAGTGAAAACTTAAGTTATGAATAAACAAGGACATTACCTAGACATTTTGTGGGAGGTATGGTTGCGACGTACTCAAAAAATCTAAATTTTCCCACCATTTGGAAAAAATTGAAATTCACTCACCGAGCAATAGACGAAAGCAAGGAAAGAACCAATGACAGAGAACTTCAGATAGGAAAAGGTTGCACCGATGATTTTGAGCTCTGCAACACTGAAAATGGTAAAAATGATTTTTACCATCAATAATTGTTTTTTATAAAACCTTGTTTTGGTGCGCCCAATGACCAACCACAGTGGGGCATACATGTATATTGAGCGCAACAATTATATATATTTTTTAAAAATCCCTAGCATGGTGCACATGTTTTTGGGCACATGTGTGCATCGATACGTTTACTACTACATAGTGCACTGCCGTACATTTTTTGAAAAAATGCAATAGTGAAAAAAAAAATTAAGCATGACATGGTGCAGTATAATAATAGACACCCCAGTGAGGTTGGTTTTACATAGCACACCACGTAAATTTATAAATTAACCCTAACATGGTTCTCCATATTGGAGCACTAGTACGGACGGGTGCACATAATAAAATGGAGTGCACCGAAATATATTTTTTGACACAATCCTACATTGGTGTGTAAATTTTTTTTATTTAACCATATAATGGTGTTCTCTACTAATAAAGCACTGGTGCTTCCAGTGTTAAGTTGCACACCAGAGATTTTTTAAAGAATGCTATTACAGTGCATCATTATTTTCGTAGTGCACCAGATAATTTTTTTCTTTATTTGAAATAACCTTGCTACGGTGCACTGGTTTTGAGGGCACTGATGCACCTATTGTATAAAACGCACCAGTGCATTATGTACTTATAAAAGCACCAGTGAAAAAAATCCTCTAAATCCTCTACACTCTCGCCTTCGCTAGTATCATCTGGTATAAACAAATTTTTGGACTATTTTTATAGGGGCATCTGCAAAAACCTTCACTAGAGGGTCTTTTCCTTGTAGTGTCATCTAATTTAGTTTTAGAAACAATGTATTGCAGTTCAAAGTCACTAAATAAATAGATTATAACTTTTACTATTCTAAACATTATGCATTATTTACACATCATTATCATGTTACTTGTGCATGTTGCAGAATTAATATATACATTCAAAAATATCAATAATTAATAATATCAATTCTTATTGGCATTGTGTATGCTTTATTTTGTGTATTTTTCATATTCTTAATATAAATTCAAAATCATCATATCAAACATGACCTTAATATTATTGTGTTAGACTACATTTTTATATCAATATTAATAATTTATGAATATTTATATCACTTTTAATACTTTTTAATAAGTAGATTACATGATGATGATTATGATGATTAACGTCCACTAAGACTGAATTGGTCTATCAGACCTTAAGAGGGTAAGTTATTACTTGTCATTCTTTAGAATTTTGTTTCTGTGCTAGAAAAACTTAAGAGAAGTTTTCCAAGATCACCATACTTTTGTTGAGTTAAGAGGTTAGGAAGGTTGGTAGTGTGACAAATATTTTGAAAATAAGATCTAATATGGATATGGGCTGGACAATCCAAGAGAAAGTTTTTTTCATCTTCAACCTTCTTAGTGTCACAAATGTCACACACTCTTTCATCCCATGGTGTTTTAGGAATTGACCAATGCCCAGTTTCACTATGGAGCTCATGATAGTTTGTTCTTATCTTAGCAATGCTGATTTTTTTCTTTACACATGGAAAAACAAATAGATAGTTTTGATCTTCTAGATTAGGGTTGATTACATCCTTATAATACCTTAATTTTCTTTTTTCCTCTAACTCTTTATCACACCACATTTTCTTTTTAAATTTTGATTTGACATTTTTTTTAATAGTATCTTTATTTTGCAAAATGGTGTCTTCCATGATTCACCAATAGTTTATCCAAGACCATGCATCTTTATGCCATCCTTGCTTAAGTCGATGGTGGTTATGACTTGATTTTGAAGCAATTTTAGGAAGCCTCTTGTCTTCCATGTTGTTTAACTTGTTTTTATACATTAGGTATCTATTCATAGCCATGCTCTCAATGGGGGAGAGGCTTGTTTCTAAGAGGAGGATGGGATAGGGCATATTTCCTTTAATTTTGAGATTATAAGTTATAATTGTATTTGCTCTATCTTTCTTCAGGTTTCATGAGAGATACTACAGCCCCAGACTTCACATCCATAAATAATAACAAGTGTAACAAGAGTCTCAAAGAGTAGTTTCTTCTTATCCCAACTCCAAAGATCAATTGATTTACAATTGTTTTCAAGCCCATAATAAGCTTTTCATCCCCCAATATTCCTTTTCTCAATACTATAATCCCAATTGAGATTGTGGTGAATATCAATTTCAATATATTTGTATGAAGTCAGTTCCTCCAAGTTGTTTTTTTCATATACGAAGGTATCATAAGAAACCTTATTGGATTTAATAATCATGACCTTAGTCTTATCAGTATTAACAATCATACACATATTGGAGCAAAAATAATTGAGGATTCTTAGTTGGTTTTCAAGATCATGGGACTCATTTCCATAAGAATGATATCATCGACATAAAGAAGAAGATTGATGACTATACCAGTGAGAGTATGGCTAACACAACCTACTTTTTCCAAGTAATCTTCTAACTTGTCAATGTATATGACAAAAAGGGTAGGGGACAAGGAGCAACCCTGTTTGACTCTGATATTGTATTTAATCTCTTTTGACTAGCACTTAGTGTTTTTAAACTTAGCAATAATGTTCTCATACATCCTTATTTCAACAACCCTCAACTTGAGAGGCAATTTTATCTCTTCCAACCTATTCCATAGGTTTTTCCTAGGAACCATGTCAAAATCCTTTCTAAAGTCAACAAAACAACAAAAAAGATTGGTTTTAGTATTGCGAAACTCCTTCGCAATGATCCTAAAGGTAACAATATGGTCCACAGTTGAATCATATCTCCTAAACCCAACCTGGCCTTTAGCTCTTTTATCGTGACTTTCTAGCCAAAGGTTAATCTTCTTTTCCAAAATAATTCCATAAATCTTGGCTAAAATTGAGCTAATCATAATGGTCCTATAATTAGAGGGAATGTTTCTGTCCCCATTTTTAAAAATAGGAACAATGAGGCTTTGCGTCTAGGGTTTAGGGAAGCTCTGCTTGACTGCTAAATTGAAGAGCTTGTGTATGTGAGGGATAAGGATTGGCCCTCCAATTTTAAAAATTTCATCTTGGTAGCCTTCAATGTCCTTAGCTTTCCCATTTTCAAGCCTCTTAACCATGAACTCTATGTCATCTAAAGAAAAAAATTCTTCCTTTGTAGGGATAATAGGAATGGTGTCCATGGCATTAGGGAACCTGTAAATACTTTTAAGGTGGGAATTCCAGTCCCTTAAGGGAATCCTATTATTTTATTTAGTATTTCGGTTTAGAATTTGTCTCCATAACTTCTTAGGATCCAACTTATATAGTTGTGAAAGTTGCTCTTGCCTTTTATTGATATAGTGCCTTTTTTTCCTTTTAATTAGGGCTTTGTATGTATTGATCTTATTGATTTTTAAGGACTCATTAGAAGCATCCCTAATGGATTTCCTAGCAATTTTACATTCTTTATCATACCAAACATTGGTCATTCTATTATTCACTTTATAGGACACCTCGAAAGAGAACTTGTTAATAGAAGTGGAAAGGGTAGTTTTAAAATTATGATAGAGTTCTTAAATGTTGTCCCTATAAGATAGGAGATTTAATTTACTATTTAAATCCTTTAAGAAAATGTCAACTTTAATGTTTTCAAAGCGCAAATTCCTTTGATTATCAGAATTCTCTTCAATGGCACTCCTATGCATGGAAAAGTTTAGAGTTAGGGTTAAAGGTTTATGATCAGAGTCAGGCTCATGGTCATTTAAAAGGTCAAAAGTTGTTATTTGGTTGGAAACGGGGATATCAGATATCACATAATCTACAACACTGCTACCTAGCCCATGAATACAAGTCATCTGGTTGGAGTTTTTCCACTTCATTACTCCATTGCAAATTATTAGGTCTTGAGAGCTGCAGAGCTTGACCAACTCAGTACCAAACAAATTCTCAATTTTGTCTTCAGAGCTTCTTTTATAAATATTAGATAAAACAAGGTCCTCATCTAGCCATAAAGGATTATGGTTTGAATTAGTACTTAAAAGAGTAGCTTTTTTAGTTGCAGTCCTAGCATTAAAGCAAGGGATGATTTTAGGGGCTAAATTTCTCTCATGGGCTAATTTTCCGTGGTTTTTTCAAAAAAAAGATTTGCTATTTTAAAAATGATTCGCCCAAATTCTATAGGATACAATTATTTTACCTTAAAAATCGCCAAAATTTTATAAAAACTATACAAAATCCTTAGAAATTTGAATATTTTTACAAAAATATTGCCAAACATTTATTGTTGGCATATGAAGGATTAGTAAGATTCACCAAGGTTTCTACATTTTAAAATAAATTTTCATCCTTAAAATCATCCCTGATTAAAGTATCCTAGCAGGAGGATATTGCCTTCATTTTTCAAACTATAAATATCTTGTTCTAAATGATTATAGGGATAATTGTTATATAGATTATTTTTCTTATAAAAAGTAGAATTAATAGGTGCAAAATAACAAATGTCTATATACATCTTCTTAGCATTGGTGTCTAAAATTTATATCCAAATGTACTGATTGAGAGACTTAATATTATGAAGTTGAATGTGAGGATAAATGGTCTTTCTAATATAACAAGCTATGCCTCCTATCCCTCTATGGTGGGATTTGTTGTTCCATGTCGAACACAAGAAAAATCCTTCTATGCTAGGGACCTTAGACTCATCATGCTCCCAAGTTTCAACTAGACAGATAATATCAATATCACTCGAGATCCAACTTATCATAGGACCTTTGCACCATGGAAAGCCATGACAGTTCCAAAAAAGGATCCCGAGTGTCCCAAATTCCTATTTATTATTATCCTTCTGGTATCTATCTCTAACAATATATTTTCTATTTCTAATTATTTCCCATTTTCCTTCTTTCCTGACTTCTTTTACCTTTTGAACTTCCTTCCTTAATTCAGCTTGGTCTTCGAGAATGAGGTCTTCATTTATAAATATTCCTAACCATTTTAAGCTCGAAGATTTACTAAGTATTCTATATTTATGGTCATTACAACTTACTTTGACACGGATCAACCTATCTTTGTGATCAATTATTTTTCCTATCCTCCTTGCTTCTATGAGGTAAGTTGTATCAATTTGTGATTTATTATGTAATTCTTCTTTTACTATTGCTAGAGTATCCTCCTCTTGTTGTTCTTTTATACAAAAAATTATGAGTTTCAAGGCTCCTTTGTTACGCTCGTGGTCCAATTCAATTAGCTTATTCATTTCCTCTTTGATGGGTTCGATATCTAATTTGTTTTCCATATTACAAAGGGTCAAATTGTTGGTTAGTTTTTCTTATAGATCTTTAATCCTAGTTTTTCTTCAACCCCTCCTTCTTGGGTTGGTTTTTTGTGTTTTTCCATTTCTTGAATCATATCCTTCATTCTCTGCAATTCACTCTTGAACCCTAGGAGTCTATCCTTTATTTGAGTTTGAATGGTATCTTTAATTTTTTTATCAATCATTGTCTTTAGATCTATTTGGAATTTTAAGTCTCTTTCTTCACTCCTTTTTTCTAATGATTCTAACTCTATTTGGATTTTGGCATCTCTCTCTTCTCTCTTTTTTTCTATTGATTCCATATAATATCTAGGGTGATTTTGGAGTTTTTGGAATAGGTGGTGGAGTGCTCATATTGAAAAGAAGAGAGAAAAAATGTAACAATTATTATTTTGGATTGACTTTAAAAATGGAAAATATTTTTTTTAATTGATAATAATGATATTAGTTATTATCTATCAAATCAACTTTTGCTTTTGTAACTTAAAATAAAAAATAAATAAAATATATTTAAATCTCTTTACATAATAGATTATAAATATATTTTAAATTAAAATTGAATCAAAGTAAAAAGTGACTCACCTCATTTCACATATCCAATTACTCAACCAAAGATAAAAACTAAAGAAAGAAGTAGTAATCTTATATTTTTATAGTATTAGTAAACTTTATTAATTATATTCATTTTATTTTTAAAATTATTTAAATAATTACTAATAGTTAAAAAATAATAGTTTTTATAAATTCATTACATATATTAATCTTCTATTTAAAAGTTGTTAATTTCATTAATAAATTTGTAACTTATATTTTAAATATAAATTTAAAATCATCCTAATTTAGAAGATTTTAATTTAATTATTAAATAATTTCATTAATACATTTGTATCCTATATTTTAAATATAAATTTAAAATCATCATATCAAATTTCACCTCGATATTATTCTTATTAAACAATAAATTATAATGGATTCGCATACAATTGTTCGTTTCATCCATGGCTTATTATCAAATTCATTCAATGAAATTTGATTCGAATGTCTATTGGTAATACTTGACATGAATCAAGTATGAGAGAAAGAATGTGATTGGATCTCGAACTACCCAATTTCAGATCTGAGTCTATACTAATATTATAGAATGAATATGTTGATGATCTTTATTCAGCATACATGGCTGAATGGTTAAAGCGCCCAACTCATAATTGGTGAACTCGTGGGTGGACCTACTAGCTCTCCTAACTATTTGATAAGAAGACTGGTGGGTACAACTATTAAGAGAACATGACTTCCCCAGGAAAGTATGATCTGACCTCCCAAGATAACCTGACCTCCCCGGGAAATATACCCTTACCGGGAAAGCCGAGAAAGAGAAATAAGCACCTCGATATTATTCTTATTAAATTATTGTGTTAGATTACATTTTATTTATTTATCAATATTAGTAATTTATGAATATTTATATCACTTTGAAGTATTCTTATTCTTTACAAATGGTTGGGAAACAATCTTTTTCATAAATTCATTACATATACTAATTTTATGTTAAAAAGTTTTTAATTTAATTATTATATAATTTCATTTACACATATACTAATTTATATTAATTTTATCTTAAAAGATTTTTAATTTAATTATTATATAATTTCATTTACATATAAGGATAATTCGAACCTTATCTATGTATACATAATAATGATCAATAAATCTTATCCCTATATACATAACAAATATTAATGAATTATAAATATAATTTGAAACAATAAATATGTTAAATTTAATATGATATATTTAATGGTTCACATGTATTGCTCAAGCCTGGGCTAAAATTGATTTTATCATCTTTCTTTTAAAAACAATGTATTGTAGTTCAAAGTTACTAAATAAATAGAATTAATATGCACATCATTATCATTATCGTTATGCATTATCCCAACATAATGATCATGTTACTTGTGCAGGTTGCAGTGTTAATATATACATTGAAAAATAACAGTAATTAATAATATCAATTCTTATTGCCATTGAGTATTCTTCATTTTGAGTTTTTTTAATATAAATTTAAATATCAAACTTCACCTTTATATTATTTATTAGATTATATTTTTATATCAATATTAATAATTTATGAATACTTATATCACTTTTAATCATTTTTTATAAATAAATTATATATATTAATTTTATACTATACAATATTATTAAAATTTAAAGATGAAGGTTATGTGGTTTATCACTCAATACTATGCTCTCTGCGGCATAGAACTCTAGGTAGGGGCCTCAATCCTACCCTTTCTTGCTCCCACTCCCTTTCCTGTACCCTTTTTTAGGTACCTTTTTCATGTTCGTGTGTTCCTCTTTCCAACACCCCCTCCTGATTCTGGTTAATTTTGCGGAGAGGTACTCTGCTCTCTCCTAGGTGACACCTGCGTTCCTTCCACGTGGGTTGAGACACATGGAGGCCTCCAACTTGGAGGATGTGGATTACGAGGAATCCCCCCCACGCCCCTATGTGTTCGTGTCCCACAGAGAATTCTTTTAAATACTCTAGAACTCTCGCCCGACTCATCACACGCTCCCACATTCACTGCAAGCTCATGGATTTGGATGTAATGAGCATGCTTCCCCACTCCTTCCACATGAATTATCTTTGAGCTCTCAGCCTCCCTCTCCCAATAGCTATCTTTTCTCCCTTCTCAAACCTTCGTCTTTTCCTCCCAAAGGAAAGGTTTTTACTTCTGCGAACCTACAAATGAAAGAGGAGAAGGGTGTATCTTACAGCGGAGACCTACCAAAACATCCTTCATCTCGGTGCATCAAAGAAAACGGGGGCTATGTGAAAATGGTTTTAGGAGAATAAATTACCCTCAACAATGTCCCTCAACTTTTGGGTAAGACTATGGTTGGAAGGTTTAATGGGAATCTAAGGGAGAAAAGGCCCTAATATGTTGGATGCAGAACCAATGGAAACTTGTAATTGGTTATGTCCCAAATATATATATTATGTACAGAATATGGATCTCCTTCTCTTTTCTTTCAGATGATGACTGTGAAGAAATTTGAAGGTAGAGCTAGTCTTGGGGCCCGTCCAGTCTTTCGCTGAAACCCTGGAATGTGAACTTGGACCCCCTTAAGGAATCTATGGAGGTAATGAAAGTTTGGGAAATCTTTCCCACCCTGCCTTTGGATTTATGGTCCAGGGAAGTGTTAGAAGCCATTGGAAACAAACGAGGATTTTTCATAAAACTCGAACCCAACTAGGACTCGAAAAAAGACTGTAGGTGGGCTTGGATCATGATCAAAGTGGATGTAAGAGAAGGTTTAGTAGGCAACATCAACCTAGGTTATGATGGAATTACTTGGCACCATAAGGTATACTACTGGAGACTACCTTTTAGGTTCCACGACTTCCATGAAATTGGTCACATTCTCTCTCAATGTTCCAGACTCAGGTCGTTGCAAAAACCTCCTGCCAGAAAGTGGAAAACCAAGTCTACAATTAAAAAGAAAGTTTCCGTGGAGGTCTTCTCGGTGGAAGGAAAGAAGGAAAAATGTCCATTGGATATTGACAAAATGGTTCTCTCCATTCAAGTGCTAGGTGACTTGGTTAAACAAGCTCTTGTTACAAGTATGCATCCCAATCCCCTTCTTTGCATTTTCCTTCTGGTTTGATGATGGTTCCTTCAATACCCTCTAGCCCCCTCCCTTCTCTCAATTCCTCCCCTTCTATTGAAGACCTCCTTTTTTTTCCCCATCCCATGGCTCTGTCGGAACTAACGATATAGGAAGCTGAACCCGTGAGAGTTCCACCCCCCTCTCCCCTTCTCAAGGAAGTCCTCTCGACAGTTCCTATCCCATCCCCCCCTTCTCAGGATCACTCTTTTCCCTCCCTCGAATCCTCTCTTTACTCAATGCCCCTTTCTCCCTTCCCTAAAGCTTCCCTTTCTACTTGGGGTAATAGATATGCCCTAAGGTATAAATCCTGAGAGAACACGCCTTCCTTTGGAGGTTTGTCACTTGAAACTCCTTCTCTCTCTCAGGTAGATAAAAAATCCTTCATATTGAAAGAAAAAGAGAGAGAGGATATGGAAATAAGTAAAGGAAACCAAGTGACCATCACAAGGGCCCTTAGAGAAGGAAAATCCCCTTCGGCAAGGGAAAAATGATCTTCCTTTCCTTCAATGCGCATGGGTTTGGGGGTGCCCCTAAGAATCTATCCCTCAAAAGAATGCTCCTAAGGCTAAAGCCAAACATTGTCCTCATCCAAGAGACAATATGCTCTAGTGACAAAGACAAAGAAACCTTCAACCCTTGGCTTAGGAATTGGTATTTCAGCACAATCGATGCTTCAAGTCTCTTGGGAGGTCTATGCACTAGATGGAGCCCAAATTTCTAGGATTTGTCCTCTTCTGTCGTTCACTCTACAATTTCAGTCAAGTTACAACATAAGAATAACAATTTAACCATCTCGGTGGTGAATATTTACGATCATTATTCTGATCAGACATTCTTTTGGGAGGATTTGGTCTCTACAAGCGTTTTCCGTGACCCTTTTCTGGTGGCGGGGGGGGGATCTAAATCTTACCCTATCCATGTGGGAGGTTTGGGTTGCACACCCCAAGGTCCATAGGAAAAGATATTTTTTCCAATCCTTTTTAGAGGAGGGAAGTTTGGTGGACATTGAACCTATGAAGCTCTCACCTACTTGGAGGAATTTCATAACTAGGGACGAGGAGGTTGCAAAAATATTTGACTGGTTCTTAGTTTATGAAGCTCTTCTGAATCAGGGCTCAAAATTCAGATCAGGGGTAGAGGTGTGTCACACACCCACTACGGGAACTAATATTTTTCGGCTTTTTCCTTCCTTTCACCGAGGAACAGAATCCTTGAATTCCTATGGGGCCTGATGCAGACCCTACCATCCCTTATCCTTACCCATGTGATCGTTGGTTATGACCATGGCCCTTACCGGAGAGGTGTTTCCGGATTTTTCGATTCAGGAAATCGTGATGCATGTGTTCCTCTTCTCTCTTGTCTCTCAAAGTGCCGAAGTTTGAAAGGGACCAATAGTTTGTCATATATAACAATGCCTCGGATTAAAACCTGGCATCCCACCTTTCAGAGTTTCGCGTACCAGTTTTTCGCAGTAGAAGAGGATGAGGGGTTCATACCTTCAATTTTTTCGGGTTCTAAAACACCGACAACCAAATCTACATGTGCTAAGCCATATCAGAATTTCACAAGTCAGGAATTCGGGACTAGCGTGTACCAGGGACTTGCTTCTAGATCTTCTGAGTGCCGAAATACCGAGACATCAAGACTTATCCCCGCTATTATTATTTTGGGATTTCGTAAGTCGAGGTTTTACGAGGTGCGCAGACAGAAGGTCTCGCACTTAGGTTTCCCAGGAGCTGAAACTTCTAAGCCTGTATTCATCGCTAAGCTCATTTCGGGGTTTTGTAAGTCAGGATTTTGGGATATGTGCAGACAAGGAAACTTGCCCTTGGGTTTCACGGTTTCCAAAACTCCGAAACACCAAAAATTATCCACGTTAGACTATTTTGGAGTCTCACCTATGGGGATCTCGCGACATGCAAGTACAAGGAAAATTACCCTTGGGTATCCCGGGTGTCGAAATGCCAAAACACCAAACTATAACCCGACTATACTATTTCGGGGTTTCGCAAGTCGGGATTTCATGACATGCAAAGACAAGTAAACTTGCCCTTGGGTATCTCGAGTGCCGAAATACCGAAACACCAAACCCTAACCCGACTATACCATTTCGGGGTTTCGCAAGTTAGGATTTTGTGATGTGCAAAGACAAGGAAACTTTCCCTTGGGTATCCTAGGAGCCAAAACTACGAAACACAAAAACTTGTCCACGTTAGACTATTTCAGAGTTTCATGGGTCAAGAGTTCATAACTCTTACCTCTTATTTTCCCGGTAACCGAATTACCGAAATCTCCTTTCAGGGATTTCCCTAAAACCTCCACCGTTTGCATCTTTCGAGACTTTGGGGTTTGGGATTTCGTGAATCCACCATGACCAAACTCTTGGTCCTTCAATCTCCTGGTATCCGAAAGCCCGATGGGTTCGGATCTCTGCCACGTGTCCTATGAAATGGTCAGTCCTGATCTTTTCGAGACTTTGACGAGTCCTCACCTTTGTGTATGCGAGGCTTAAACCTCATGCATATTCCCCTAGATCTGATGGCTATCGACGATCCACATGAGATCTGGTGGTAGCTATAGCTCCTCCCTGAGCTCATGCTTTCTTCCCTTTCCTTGGAATATTTCCAAGTCTTAAAGGTCTCACCCTTCGATCTTCTACTACAAGTCGACTATTGGGTCTCGTTAGCACCTACGAAAGGTGTTTTCCCTCCTAATCTTTCTCATCTATGAAGGAATTAAGAGCTTTGCGCTCTTTCTCCTGGGCTTGACTCTTAGAAGAGTCTTCTGCGCGCCCCTTGTGCTCATTCATCAAGTCTAGGATTTGAGTGAGTCTCAGTCTCTACTTGCTTCGTAGGGAGCCTATGCATAACTGCACTACCTCTCCTGAGCTTAATAGAAATTGTCATCCAAGGGACTCTATATGACTAGGAAGGTTGGCATGTGTACATGAAACTATGCCTAAGGTTGACAAACTCACAGTTCGTGGCTCTAACTCAAGCCGCCACAGGACAGAAGAATTTACGAGTACTAATAATGTCCTATTCATATAATCTCATACTGGCCTAATTTTACAGTCAAGAAATAAAGGAGACATAATATATCCATTCAAAAATCAAGCACAATTCCTGAAATATACATAGTATAACCAAATTCATGCCCAGTTACAGCTAAATTACCCAGAGTAAGAAAATGATTATCTATTACAGGTTGCCCCAAACCAACTAACTATGTGATCCAGGTGGATATTGGCGGCCACCCACCTTTTCCAAATGGCTAAAAATGGCTTTTTGGCAATTTTGGCAATTTACTATTTTTAGCAGTTTTTTCAGGTCCTGAACTTCCGAGGCCATTTTGAGGCCCTAAATGATGTTTTTTTGGGTATGTTGCTCTTGCAAAATAGCACCTATGATGTTATTTTGTCCTGAGCATTGTATTTCTCGGATAGATCTTTCCAATGAGCTATCAAGCACTCCAAACAGAGATCGTATGCAAAAATTATGACCCCAGGAAGTTGATGTACTAACTTACCCAAACGGGGCCC
>CBVK0100189390.1:0-13951 GCA_900067695.1 Picea abies | reverse complement strand
AGTTTGAAGCTAGCCGTTTTTGCCAAAGAGTCTTAAGGAAAGAAGGAGGAGCATGAGGCCTAGCTTTAGCTACACCGGAATGAGCCTTCTCCCCTTAGGGTTTTGATTTGGTGGCCCTGCCATAGCAACACCATTAAACCTAACCCTCCTGTCCTTAGGTTTAAGTCCTTCCAAGCCATTAGCTTTTCTCCATTTGACCCCATTAACCCAAGGCACTAGTCTAAGAGTACAACATTGAGCTTTTTGTGGTAAAACAATTCTCTTAAACACTCTCTAGTTGAAACCCTAACTAACCCTAGCGTCTAGACTAACCCTAGTAGCTGATGACATCTTGCCTTATTTGAACCTTTGTTTGGACTAAAAGTTGCGGCTGACTCATCCCTTGATAGCCATAGAGGAATTGAGCAATTTCATCGGTTAATTTAGCAAACGTTCTCCTCTTTGTCTAGCTAACCCTAACTAGCAACAATATAGGTGACGTCATACTTGTTAAAACCATTGTTTGACCTTACAACGTTTTGACATTGTCACCACTTTCTGATAGACTTTGAGTTGTTGATTGCATTCATAAGCTTATTTGACAAGACGTTCCTCTCATTGTCTTCAAATTTAACCTAGAATTAGGGCTGATGTCACCTTTGTGGCAGCAACAATATTGATGACGTCAAGCCTCTCTTGAACCCTTGCTTAAGTGTAAGACGTTGTGATAGCATTTGGCATTGAGGCATAGACTATTTCCAATAGCTTGGTGTGCAAAACGTTTACCTCCTTGCCCAACAAAGCTAGCCTAGAACAAGCTTGAAGTCACCTTTGTAGCATAGTGACGTAGCAACAATAGCTATATATGAGCAGATTTATGATATTTATTGCATTGTGATAACATAAGGATTTGATCTTATACATTGAATGCCAATATCTCTTGTGTATTTATTGAAGAAGTGACATAAAATATAAGTTTTAATTGCAATCATTGACTTCGTCAATAATTACTTTCATTATTCCTCATATCTATTAAAGATAGTCATTGATATTTTGAAGTACTAACCACTGCAGCACGTTTTAGTTTCATTTGACTTGTCTCGCAAACAGGTGCATTTCTCAGTGGAATATCTTCCCTTTGACTATCCTTTGGTAGTAATCTGTGAAGGGGAAGCTTGACTTAGCCTTTGAGCCTTTAACCTTTGCCCCTTTTCCTTCAACGCCCCAGATTACTAGGGACGTCTCCCTTGGGATTAGCCACCCTAAATAGAAAGAGCCCCCCATCGAGATGACAGTGGGTGGGGATGCTCCTGTTACGCCAGTTTGAGCCTTGACTTCAAGCTACCTAAACCTTTCCTACAAACTGAGTGATAACATAGACCATATACAATTATTCTGGCTAATGACAAAGAAGGATGAGGCAATGTTCACATTGAATCATATTCACGTTCGAGAATATCCTTTATATTCTAGGGTTGAAAAAGTATATTCTTTTTGTAATTGAAATAATTAGTCAAATTCGACATTTGGATTAGATATTTAA
Source organism: Picea abies (assembly GCA_900067695.1). Taxonomy (NCBI): domain Eukaryota; kingdom Viridiplantae; phylum Streptophyta; class Pinopsida; order Pinales; family Pinaceae; genus Picea; species Picea abies. Next base: position 12,429 of record CBVK0100189390.1, on the reverse strand, counting down.
AGGGGATAATTGTTATGTGGTGAGATAGAGAAAATACGTGTATCACTAATAAGGAACATGACCTTTACATATATAGCAAATTCATATGCTTTGGTGACTGGTAGTGGAAATAGTAGCTCTAGCAACAACAACTCATTGTGGCATTAGAGGTGTTACCCCTTCCAGGGGTGACACTTTTGGATACCCTCCCGAGGGTTTCATGTTGCTGATTGCATGAGGTGTTATGCTTATCTTCACCAGATCCAGACATAGTTCCTGTTGATCTCCATCAGAGTCATGATCGTTGTTAGATTTTAGGGAAAAAGTAAAACAGTGATATCCCTTTTAAATTCTGTTCACTAATACAACTTTAGATCAGCACATTAAACCAAGACATAAACAGATCTGAATACATGAAATTAAAATTCTGAACATAAACAAAATTTCTGAGTGCAGAAAAACAAACCTTAGCTTAACTCTTAGCCAATGAAGAATGTACCTGCCACATGTGTGGATGTGGTCCTCTTTTATATGCTCAGAAAAATTAGTTTAAGGTTCATGGATCAAACCTCTAGGGTTTTGATCTCTTATCATATGTACATGTAGACAGCTTGTCAAAGGAAAGACCACAAGTAAGGCTGGAGAAGAATACTTAGCTGCTGTCCACAGCTGAGACTGAAGAACTCAGCAGCAACAATTGGGACAGTGAACTTTTTACAAAGGAGACAGCAACAACTTCACAAGCAAAACCTCCGCAACAAGGATAGCAAAACCCTTCACCACAGGGACAGCAAAACCTCCACAACAGGGATAGAAAAACCCTTCACAACAGGGACAGCAAAACCCTTCACCATAGGGACAACAAAACCCTTCAACAAGGATAGCAAAACCCTTCACCACAGGGACTGCAAAACCTTTCAACAAGGATAGCAAAACCCTTCAACAAGAAGCAGCAAAACCCTTCACCATAGAGGTAGACAGTACAGGGATAAACACCCACAAGAGGGACAACAAGGAGAAGAACACCGGCAAGAGCTTTAGCACAGGTAACGACAGTCAATAGGAGAGGCCGCGGTACCTTCCTTTTAGGTCCGTGGCTCTCTTAACTGATCTGGCAGCAAGGAAGAGGGGCCGTGACACCTTCCCTCAGGTCCGTGGCTCTCTTAAGCAGACCGACAGCTAGGGGAGAGGGCAAACAGCAAGTGAGGAGATTCGGCCCTCATCATCAGCAAAGTTCAAACAAAAAATTACCAGAGGTAGCTCCCAGCCAATCGGTGTTCAAGTGAATCAACTTCATATCTGAAATAGAGAATCAAAGGAGGGGTCGCTACAACACCAAGAGAAAGCATGTCACTGAGGTAGCCGCAACAATAGAAGTGAGAAGAGTGAGTGTGTAATAAAATTCTAGAGGGTAGGGTTCTTTTTATAGATAGGGAGAGGGGTTAGGGAAAAACATGTCCACCTAAGTCTCATAATGACTTATAAACTTTTATCATCACTGCATAAGAGGGTACATCAACAATGTGGTCATGTCCATTTTCATAGGCACTCCTAGGTCTCATGGACCATCACAGGAGAGAGGAAGAGGATCACACATCAACACATCTTGGTATTTCATCAAGATCTACCTGGTCCAAGACAAGGTTGCCCCAAAACACATATGGGGGCCCTAGAACACATCTAGGGTCTTATCCACCAGGGTACAAGACCAAGGATCAACATTTGCATTAAGCAAGGGTTCCCTGGAACACATCCAGGGGCCCTAGAACAAATCTAGGGGCTTATATCAACCACCAAGGAACACATCCAAGGATCAACCCTTGCATTAAGAAAGGGTTCCCTGGAACACATCCAGGGGCCCTAGAACAAAACAAGGGGCTTATATCAACCACCAAGGAACACATCCAAGGATCAATCCAAGCACCTAGCAAGGATTCCTTGGAATACATCCTGGGGCCATAGAACACATCTAGGGACTTACTGCTTGGTCCAAGACCAAGAACCCCAGTCATATACTGGGGGCCTTCACTGGGGTCTTTTGTTATGGCTCTCACTGCTTGGTCTCATACCAAGAAACCCTAGGAGTGTATTGGGGGCCTGTTATCCCCGTTTTCTAGGGATAACTAGGAGATCATGTCTCGAGGCCCACAGGTCCTAGACATGGAGTAGGAGTACCGAGAGCAGGATTGACCTGAGCATGGCCCTGGAGGGCCCATCCTTCTTCTTCTTTGCCAGACTTGTCCTGTCAGCAGCAACAACTTCCATCACCATCGGCCTGGACTTGCATCAGAAAGAAGACTCTTGCTCCATGAGGTAATTGGTCCAGGTATCATGGTATGTGTCATGTTTGATCATTATAACCTTCTTATATATGCATCAGGTTCCTTACATTTCTGACGATTGCTTGGATCTTACACTAACCCACTTGACCATTGTTGGGGGGATTAACGGGATGCCCTAGCAAGCTGATATCCATGGGTTTTGGTTAGCCACCAGGGGGGATTTACAGAGCCATCGTCCACTCCCACCATTCTGTCACTTTACATCTTATCTCCCATACATCCATCCCATTCCCCTAGTCCGACCATTAGGATGACCTTTGAGGGTTACACTTTGTCTTATGGGAAGAAGGGGCTAAAGGCCCAGGGGGTAAAAGCAGTTGGTAAAAGATAAAAGCCATAGGAAATAAAACCTAGAGATGTTTCGCCCAAGGATCCCCGAGAAGGCAATAAAAGGCCTCTTGATAAGAAACAAAAGGGGACCCGAAGAAAATAACAAAAACAAGACCTAACCAAGAGGATGGGAGGTCTCATCACGAGCCAGACCATTATGTTCATAGGTATCTAGCAGTATGACATTGCCATTATCTGGTCACCACGCCAGGGCAATGACCTTTGGTTGCATGGCCAAGGGAAAGGGGGTCTCATCACGAGCCAGCCTTATCATTTCTGCGAAAATACCAGTGGGTAACACTATCAGCTCTGGTCACCATGCCAAGACAGTGTCCTCTGGTCAGACCTTGAAGTAAAAAGAAAGAAAAAGCAATAAATAAAGAATAAAGGCAGTAAGGGGGCTTGGAAAAACTGCATCCATGACGGGTACAACTCACCTCCTACAAAGGCACCCACGGACAATACTTACTCCTGGTCTTCACTATAACTGGACACTTCCTAGACCATATCACTTCATATACATGGCTTGAATGATCTTCTGTGGAAACTTTCCTTTTCTTATGGATACTGGCCCAATAGGTTTTTCTGTCTATTTCTTTGACTTTGTATAGTAGGTCAGTGTAATGTCTTTGAGCTCTTAAAAGATATGCTAGGGATTTTATGCATGTATTTGATAAATTTAATGATGAAATATGATTGACATTGCTATGATCCGGAGGACTAATGAGCCCATGGAGGGCGAAGTTTTTGATGTGCAGGACCATACCCGACGGACAGGTACCAGTGGACTGGTACACATGGGGATATGATTAGCTCGGACCTCCATGGGGCTGAAGAGCCCATCAGATGGTTGTTGGGATGGCAAAGACAGGACAACGTTATGATGAACAATTGCACGAGAAGGAAGAAGGGAGTTCCATCCAGGACACTTTGGCAGAGCCCGGCCTAGGGGGAATCACCCACTGCAGATGGGACGTGTTGCCGTCCTTATGCACACTTACAAATGTGAGCTAAGTCCTGCTCACTTAGTGTACCCTCGGAGACACAATGTCTAAGTTCCATCCCACACTGTCACCTTGACTGGAACTTCTTCCGTCTAGGCTTACTCCTAGGGAAGCCAAGGGGGGTAGTCCCTAAATTGCTAAGTTAATTTTAGGTTAAGTGTTCTAGGAGTGAATTTTAATTGATTAGAGGCTAAGGGGGAAAACTAGCCTAGGATGACAAGCAGCAATGCAAGTGCAAGTCTAAGCCTAAATGTGAGGCAACCCTTTCCCTAAGTCAACTAAAGACTAGTGCCTAAGGTTGGGCAAGGGGTCAACTATGTTTTGGGGTGGTTTGTTACAACAAGTATTACAGGTAAACCAACTAAACTACCCCAAACCAAGATTATAACTATACAAAAGAATGATTAAGTGTTACCAAATTCACAAGTTATCAATATACATCAACTAGATACAAGATACACAAATGTACAAGATATACAAAAGATATAAACAAATCACACCCTAGGGCCAAGCATGCCCCAAGTGGCACTTACTCCACTTGGACTGCCTTCACTGGCAACTAACCACTCAAGCACTTAAGGATCAAAGCAAGTGATGCCTCCCCAAGTGGGATACTCAATCACTTACTTTATCCACACCACAACAGATTAATCAACAAGATATTCAATATAATAATCAAATATTCACCAGCATGAAAGATAAAGACATATAGTTGCAAGAAAAAAAAATATAGCAATGAAATTGTCACAAAGTGTGTTTGCCTATCGATACATCTACTTCCCCCCAAACATACACAATGTGATCTATGCAACTAGTGTACTTTCTTAGGTATTTTATTTCCCACCCCCTAAGCTAGATGTGTGTCTCAACTTCTAATTCCACCAAATAACTGCCCGGTGCTCAAGATATTGGGGCTACGAGTCCCTAGCCTAGCTTCCAAGGTTAGCCCGTCGCCACTGCAAGTAAGAAGTAGTCCAGACACGGGATCTCCCCAACGAAATCACGGGACGGTCCCCCGCCACTTCCGCCGGACTGTCCTTCAAACCCGTTTTAGATGATGGAAAGAGTTGTTAAAGACCCCTAAAATGTTGCTAAGTGTTGTTAGGACCCTCGGGTGGGTCTTTAGGTGTGTTGGGTACGTTTTAGATAAGTTTTAGGCACTTTTATTTTATCTTCTTAGCGTATGGCCGTGAGCAAAAGTTATCCAAAACGAGTGCTTGAAAAGGAAAGATTATACCACCATCAACATGTAAAAGATATAGCATAAAGAGAGCACAATGTTTAAACCATCTAGAATAACATCACATGAAAGGTACTTGCAAGATTAAAAGATAAAACCAATAACCATTCACATGTGATATGCTAACAATAGAAAATGAAAGATTAAACTCTAAAGCATTTAGATGATTAAACCATGAGCATGTGAGATGATATAAAGATGTTTGCAATGTGTTAAGATGTGTATGAGTTTAAAAGATAAATGAGTTAGAGCATGAAAATAAGTTTTAAACCATCACATCTACCATAAACATATTATCACAAGAGTGCTAAACCATAAGCAATTAAACCTTAAACTTGTGAAATATCAAACCATGATCATCATATCATATGTGTGTGAAATGTGAGCATAAACGTGATCAAGGCCGTGAGCATTCAATGTGTGTGTAGGCCGTGACCAATATGTGTTAAACCTTTAACATTAATCCTACAAACATTGAATCAAATATGTGCAAGGCGCGTGTGAGATGAGCCACAAGGAGGCTGAGAGCAATTAGGCCGTGAGCATGTGAAACATTAAAACCACAAATTAGATGTGTGAAAGGCTTTCAAACCACCAATAGGCCGTGTGCATCAAAAGTGAGTGTGTCGTGGGTATGAATGACTTAGGCCGTGGGCTCAAAACCAAAGAGGCCGTGAGCAAATCTAACCTAGGCCGTGAGGACTAGGCCGTGAGCATCAAGGAGAGATGCCGTGAGCTAAGGGTGCCCAAAAGGTGCACTAGGCCGTGAGCTAAGGATAGCTAGGCCGTGGGCTAATTGTATGCCTCCAAATGTAGATTAGTGTGTGATCTCAAATGTTCAAGATATTAACCAATACCATATATGTTAAACTTGCTAAGTTATGAAATGTTAAAGCTTCCAAGGTAAATGAACTTAGCAAAATGAGAGACCACTAGAGTATTGTCACTTTACTTCATAATACATATGCATCTAAGATTAGTTAAATAACTCAAAAGATAATAGATCTAGAACATCGTAATCACATTCAAACTATCTAACTATTAAGCATGAAAACAAGAGCATATGAGAGATTTGAAAAGAACTAAACTCGTAAGTGAAAGACTAACTAAGATATGATCAACTTCTAAGCTAGAAAAACCATCACAAGTTAATTCCTTTAAGGCCAAGGCGATTTCGGGGATGACTCCCCCAAGGTGCCGACAAGTGAGGTTATCACTACTAAGACAAACTTGCACAGGAAAGGAGGGCTTTGAGTCTTATGTCCTTCACATACATGAAGAGACTAGACAGGCTGCTGGCCTACTCCTCAGGCAAGAACTATCTTAGCAATGCTAACAAACATTAAGATTTATTTTATTTGCAAAATGAAAGAACTTGAAAATAAACACCACTACAATGGCCAAGGTGGTGGCAAGCCTCCCGGTATTGGCCAATGAGGGTAGCTGATTTATATAATAAACAATGAATGAAATACAAGCTAATCTAAGTTATATGGACAAAAGAATAATTACCCTAAGTTAGATTTGATTTTTAGGATCCCAAATACTTAGGAAACTTCAGAAAATTGAGAGAAAAGCAAGAGGGAAGAGGAGAGATGTTACCCAAACCGAAGAAGAATGGGTTTGGAAGCCTCCTAGGTGTTATGAGCAGCTTATTCCCTTAGAATATGTCGTTGTCCTGCAAAAACAGCAAGCAAAAGCTTGCTGGAAATGCTGCCAAAACACCAAAAAAGTTATAGAAATTTTCTGTGTATACACAGAAAATTTCCAACAAACAAATATGATAGTTAAAATATATTCTTGACCTCTCTTAGACTAAGATATCAGCTGAAAATCAAATGGAAATGGCTGCAGAAAAATATATAGCAAAGGAAAGAGATTTGGAGTGTAGGAGAGTCTCAAGGGTAGACTCCTCTTCGAATACTATCCCAAATGAAACCCTTGAAGTGACCTGCAAAAGCTTAGTGAAACATATGCAACATAGAATAGATAGATATCTTGAATCAACCCAAAACGAAACTACTTGCAAATCCTAGGTTATCCAAAATAATCATAAACTAGCAAGTGATACTCTTCAACTAGTTTACCTAAGAAAAATACTTTGAACTCAAGATCTATTCACTATGAACATATCAACAAAAGTAAACAACATCACCTCATGTGTATGAAGCAAGAAGAATACTCAAAAATGCACCAATAATCCTCCAAATTTTTTTCTCATTACCAAAATATGAGAGTAGTGAGATGTGTTGTCGCCCTTATGCACACTTGCAAACGTGAGCTAAGTCCTGCTCACTTAGTGTGCCCTCGGAGACACAATGTCTAAGCTCCTGCCCACACTGTCACCTTGACAGGAACTTCTTCCGTCTAGGCTTACTCCTAGGGAAGCCAAGGGGGGTTGTCCCTAAGTTACTAAGTTGATTTTAATTACAGTTCTAGGAGTTAGTTTCAATTGATTATAGGCTAAGGGGAAAACTAGCCTAAGATGACAAGCAGCAATGCAAGTGCAAGTCTACTTCTAAATGCAAAGTCAGCCCTTTCCCTAAGTCAACTAAGGACTAGTGCCTAAGGTTGGGCAATGGGGTCAACTATATGTAAGGGTGGTTCGTTACAAGAAGTTTACAATTAAATCTAAACAAACTACCCAAACCCCACAAGATTAGAATTACTTACGAGATTATACAATGTTACAAAGTTATATAAAGATGTACAATAGATACAAATCAATTACAAGAGGTAAAAGAGAGATTATCAAATCACGCCCTAGGGCCAAGCATGCCCCAAGTGGCACTTACTCCACTTGGACTGCCTTCACTGGCATCTAACCATAAAAGCACTCAAGGATCAAATAAGTGATGCTTCCCCAAGTGGGATACTCAGTCACTTATTGATCCACACCACAACAATGATAATTGATTAGGAGATATCCAATGAAACATAAACCAATATATCACATCACCATGAAAGAACAAATAAGTAGTTGCAATAGAAAAGATACAACAAATGAGATTATCACAAGTATATGTTATCTATCAATACATCTATTATCCCCAAAACATATATAAGTGATCTATGCAACTAGTGTTCTTTTTAAAGATTTTAGATTTCCCACCCCCTAACTAGATTTGTGTCTCGACTTCCACTTCTGCCAAATAACTGCCCGGTGCTCAAGATACTGGGCTTTTACCCCCATCCTAGCTTCCAAGGTCAGCCCGTCACTTCACCACAGCTAGAAGTAGTCAGAGAGGGGATCTCCCCAACGAAATCACGGGACGGTCCCCCGTCACTTCCCCCAAAGACTGTCCCTCTCGCCCGTTTTAGATGGCAGAAACAGTTGTCAAAGACCCCTAAAATGTTACTAAGAGTTGTTAGGACCTCCGGGTGGGTCTTTAAAGTGTGTTGGGTTCGTTTTAGAAAGTTTTAGGCACTTTTATTTTAGTTGTTTAGCGTATGGCCGTGAGTAAAAGTGACTGCAACGAGTGCTTGAAATTAAATGCTTATAACACCATTCACATATGAAGATAAAGCAAATAATAAGCAAGTGTTTTAAACCATCAATGTAACATTACATGAACGAAATTCAAAAGAGATATACCATGTAAACATAAACCATGTAATGAAACTTGAAATCAAAGATATAACTTGAAGCACTTAAGTGTTTAAAACATAAGCATGTGAAATGGATGATGTAATGTGTGCTTGCAATGAAATTTAAATGAGATAGCTTAAAAGATAAATGAAAGCATAAACATGTGTGTTTAAACCATCAACATTTAGAACATAAACATCTACCACAAGTATGTCAAGTTATTAGCAAATTAAACATAAACTTGTAAGAGATTAAACCATGATCATTGCACCCATAAGCATCAAAGATAAATAATGAGATATTAGGCCATGAGCTAGGCTAGGCTGTGAGCATCATCCAAGTGTGTGTGATGAGTGTGAGCAATTGCAACCATAAGCATATGAATTCACTTAACCACAAACCACAATATATGATGTATTATTTAGCCAAGTGAAATCGTGAGCAGGGTAAACGAAAGATAAACCTTAGAGCATAAGATGATTAAACCACAACTTGCAATGTGTAATGAGCTAGCAATCAAATGAGGCCGTGAGCCTAAAGGTGTGTGAAGAGTGTGTTCACGTGAACAATTATATATAACAGTTCAAGCACTTATAAACACAAATAGCAGTTCATAAATCCAATTATTATATGCACCTAAGACAAGTATTCAGCCAATAAACCTCAGCTTAGAATGTATGTGAAGATTTAAATGTTAAGGTATGACCAAAATAGTGAATAAGGAGTGAAACAAACAGTGAGTGTTTATGACAGCAGTAGGTGTTGAATCAATTAAGTTTTAGAACATAAACAACAGCTCATCAAATTTCATATCACATACACTTGAAATGTAAGCATAAAACCATTAAGCATCAACTAAAGTATAAGTGAAATGAAAATGTTAAAGGAGTGATAGCTTAGGAAATTAAGAGATTTAGAACTTTAGCACAAATGTTAAGCTATCAAACACAACCAGATTAGCTTATTTGCATGCAAAAGTGTAAGTCATTTAAACCATTAGCATGTATGTTAGATCATAAACTATTAACCAAATGCATGTGTGTTGTGATGCAGGTAGCAAACAAGTCAACAAGGCCGTGGGCAAAGGTTCACTTACAGCAGCAAAGTGAGGCCGAGAGTTGAAGGTAGGCAGGCCGAGATCTATTAGGAGGTGGGCCGAGAGGAAATGGCACAAGGGCCGTGAGCTCCAACAGCAAGGTAAGAGTGCCTTGATGGCACTAGGCCGTGGGCTAACAAAGCCTCAAAATGTGATAGGGCCGTGAGCACAAAAGGGCACAAGGCCGTGGGCTTAAAGTGCCAAAGGGACACCTAAGCCGTGAGCTTGAAGTGAAGTTTTCAGATGATCTTAAGTTAAAAGCAGAGCACTTCAAGAACTATGCCAAGTTATACTAGAAAGAGCTTGTAAGAACAATAACTTAGCTAGTGAATAAGGTTTATATGCTATCCAAGGTAAGTTAGACAACTTCACAAATGAAAGATCTAGGACATAGGAATCAAAAGAAATTATCTAACCACTAAGCATAGAAATTCAATAGCATATTAGAGATAAGGAAAATAAACTTGCAAATGTAGATCTATCTAGGATATACCGAATAATGAGGCAAGATAAACTCTACAAGTAGATTTCCTTAAGCCAAGGGCGATATTGGGGATGACTCCCCCAAGGTGCCGGCAAGTGGAACTACCATCAACAAGACAAACTTGCACAAAAAAGGGGGGCTTTGAGTCCAGTCACTCAGGTGAATCCGAGGCGTTCTTGAATATGAACGAAGGACAAGCTGCTGGCCTACCCCTCAGGCAAGAACTATCTTGCTAATGCTAGCCAACATTAGATTGATTTTGCTTAATGAATAAAAGAATAAAAGAATAAACACCACTACAATGGTCAAGGTGGTGGCAAGCCTACCGATTTTGACCAATGAGGGTAGCTGATATAAATACAACAAATGAATAACTAGATCTAAGTTAAACTAAGTTATATAAACAAAAGAATGATCAGATCTAAGCTATGTTACTTCTAGGGCCCAAAAACTACTTAGAAAACTTCAGAAATTTGTAGAAAAGCAAAGGAGAAGGGAGAGATGTTACCCAAGCTTAAGAAAGGCAAGCCTAGAAGCCTCCCGGGTGTTGTATGCAGCATATACCCTCAATATGTGACGCTGTCCTGCAAAACCAACAAGCTAAACCCTGCTGGAAATGCTGCAAAACACCAAGAAAAGTTATGGAAAATTTCTGTGCATGCACAGAAAATTTCCAGACAACAAGTAGAGTATAAAAATTGAAATATTGACCTCTCTAAAGCTATAATATGAGCTGAAAAATGTATGGAATGAGTTCAGAAAAAGGAAGTGATAAAAGAGAGAGATTTGGAGTTTTTGAAGGCTCCAAGGGTAGACTCCTCGCCGAATACTATCCCAAGTGAAGTCTTAGAAATGACCTGCAAAAGCTTAGTACAAACAAGTATATGGCATAGATAGTTTACTAGAACAACACTAAGAAGAGATCACTACAAGCCTAGGTCATTCAAAATAAAACATAAACTAGTGATGGATAACATTCAACTAGCTTACCCAAGTAAAAACTCAAGATCAATACCATAAACAAATTCATAAGAAGTTGAGCAATATCACCTCATGTGGTGGAGCATAAAAGATTACTAAGAATGCACCGTTTGTCCTCCAAAGATTTTTCTTATTATCAAAAATATGAGAGCAATGAGATGGATGGCAATGTGGCAAGAGCAAGAAGATGGAGTTGTGAAAAATTTCAGCATAATAGTGTTAGCAAAAGATTGGTGAAGAAAGAATGAGGGGGAGGGTTCCTTTTATACCCCTAGAGGCCCAAGGAAGTGACTTGGATCAATGCCAAGTGTTGGTTAGCTAGCTAGAGGCTCAAATATCTAAGAGAGGGCGCCCTAGCTAGGGTTTCAAGCTTTGGAACGAGGGAAAAACGAATTAGTGAGGTGGAGGTGAGAGATAGGCTAGCAAACTAACCCAAAAGGGCGCACTAATCCTAGGAAAGAGAACCCAAATGCTAAAAATAGCATTTGGTTAGGGTTTGGATGAGTTGGCACCACCATCCAACAAAGGGGGCGCACCAAGGAGAGAGAAAAAGGGGGCGGATTTGTTAGGAGAGGGTTTTGGGAAGAGGAAAGGTCCCAAAAGGGCGCCTAGGGTGAAGGAAACATAACCCATGTGCTAAAAATAGGACGTGGGTTAGGGTTAGGGTGTAGTGAACACCTCCTCAACAAATGGGGCGCACCACAAAGGAGGACGTGAGGGTTTTAGCTAGGAGAGTTAGTTAGGATGGGGGGTTTAGCTAGATAAAGGGTTAGGGTTTTAGCTTTTAGGGTTTTGGTAGCTTAGGGGAGCGCTCCACATGTGTGGAGTGTCTCTTGAGCTCCCCAAGGAGGATTTTAAGGGTTTAATTAGTTGGTGGGTCGAATTCCCCCTTAGGGCAAGGTAAAAGGTGGTCAAAAACTCAATTAATAAGTTGAATTAAGTTAGGAAAAGGTTGGGAAGGGGTTGGGTAGGTTAGGAGGGTCTTTTCTTGCCACTTTCCACCTTTACATCCACTCATTTACTCAAATTTACAATGACTTTGTGATATTTTAATAATATCACCTTAGCAATTAAAATTGCTGTTTTTGCCCTAACTGACTCTAAGTGGACTTTGACATAGAAAAATTAGTCCGACTGAGCTGAAACTTGGCCAGTGGGTGTAGGGAGTGCTATTCCATTCATTTTGAGCACAAATACCTCTATCTTTCTCCCAAAGACGAAGTTTTTACAACATTTAGCTCAAAATTTAATTAATTAATTAAATTTTAAATAATTTAATTAATTAAAAAAAACTACTTTAGACTCGACGGAATTCCGCGAAACTTCAGACACTGCCTGGCATGGTCATTTACAATAATCCTAAGAGGTTACTCAATGAACGAGA
>CBVK0100189389.1:0-13952 GCA_900067695.1 Picea abies | reverse complement strand
ATTATCTCTTTTTCAAGGCGTTGAGCACTTATTCTGAGGTTTTTCTATGCTATATTGATATTTGGTTCTTAACATGTTCTATCCGACCTATTAATATAACACTAGAAATGTAATAACTCAATATCTAGGGCTTAATAGGGGGTTTTGTTTTAAACAAATGGTTTTTTCTAGGGCTTAACATAGATCCTTGAGGAGGATGCACGAATCTAGTACAAATCCCTTCCTCATGCTTCCATTAATGTATGGGATTAATTTCAACACAACTTCATGGGAAAATGGGGCCATAAATAGTACAATTCTTTCTTATTAACTTAACTTCCTTTTATGCCGAAAGAGGAGAAGAAATCTATGTCTAAATTCAATAATTGTTTCTCTAAGATTTATTTTTTACAGTTATTTTATAGAGTTGTTCAAATATATAGTCAATATGATCAAAGATATCAAATCATAAGTTCTTTCTTATTATTAATGAATTCCAATTAAATCAAATTTGAGTAAATCAAGACATTAAATTCCTTGTTTAATAAAATTATTAAAAACAATATTATTTGACCTTTTTAATTACTAGTCAACTATATATTAAATGTCTTTAATTCATTTTTTAAATTATAACAAATTTATCTAAAACAATAAACTTTGATTACTAAACACTTGATAATTTCATTTTCTTATCCCTTAAAAACTAAATATTGTTGATTAACCAATTTCAAATCACACCTCTCCATTTTGAGAAGATTTCACATCCCACAAAAGATCAAACAAAGAAGATGAAATTATATCATAACATCCAACCTTTTCTCCAAGTACTTCAAATTATTATCATATTTGAATGTAGTGTACTCTTAGTTTGGTGGTTGTCAATTAATTTATCATTCAAACCTTTTTTATTATTTAATGAAGCTCCACTTGGTTTCTCTAATTGATTTTTTTATTATATCATGTAAAAGGTAGCATCCTTATTCCGTAAATGAGGACTTATAAACATTAGCCAATTTCGTTTTATTATTTTTTCGTAATTGGAAATTATTTTAAATTAACTTTATTTTTTTCAAAATTATTTTTCAAAATTAAATTGGTTTTTTTACGGAAGGAATTTTAGGGGTTATATTGGACTAATTTTTCATGATTTTTCCATTTTTTTGTTACTTCCTATTTTTTTTTTTTTAAATGATTCACTGAAATTATATAAAATAAAATTATTTTATATTAAAAATAACCAAAATTTGATAGAAAATATATAAAATTTCTAGAAATTTGAATATTTTTACAAAAATATCCCCAAACATTTTATAGTTTGCATATTAAAAACTAATAAGATTAGGTGAAGTTTCTACATTATTTGATAACTTTTCATCCTTAAAATTATCCTTGTTTTCTATTATCATCATCATGATATGTTTGCATATGTGGTGTTAACAAATCCTTTACCATCTCATAAAGATCATCATTGATAACTTTAAAAATATTATTTTAATTTTATTCAATGTTAAAAATAATTCATTTAAAAAAAATATCTATCTCTCATTACTTTCGAGATTAAGAAAATTAAAAAAATAATTTATCATTTTGAGTATGCAGATTTTCACAGATAGTCATAAGTTAGTTTAATGCTAGAAAGATTTATGGATCAAAATTCTGTGGAGTTTTTTAAAAGTCCAACTTTTCCAGTGGACACTCCACCCATCATCAAGAAAGCTTATAAATTGTGAAACAATGTTGTGGTTTACCAAGATATATAGGATATGATCAAGTCAACAACTAATTTTCAAAACCTTTGCTTGATCATATCCTATATATCATGGTAAGTATTCTTTTACGACTTATAAACTTTCTTTGTCCCTAATAATGATTAGAATGTTCACTAGAAGTGGACATTTCAAAAACTCCACACAGACAATTTTAATCTAGAAGTCTTTCCAACATAATTTAACAACTTAAAAAATACCCACACATTGCTTTAAAAATACTTTTTAAAAAGTAAGCAAATTTTAATACAAATAGATATTTAAAGAAGCTAACAATAATAAATGATAAAACAATATGTAATTAATGATGATTTTTCTATATGATATATTATTAAATGATATATATAATATACTTTTACCTAATTCTCATAGGCTTAGATTTCCTTATTTAAAGAGGCTAACAATAATAAGTGATAAAACAATACGCAATTAATGATGATTTTTCTATATGATATAATATAAGATGATATATACAATATACTTTCACCTATTTTTCATAAGCTTACACCTAATTCCCATAGGCTTACATTTCCCTATTTAAAAAGGCTAACAATAATAAGTGATAAAGCAATATGTAATTAATGATGTTTTTTCTATATGATATAATATAAGATGATATATACAATATACTTTCAGCTAATTCTCATAGGCTTACATTTCCTGTCCATTTAAGTAGGTCCTGTAGTGAGAAAGTTACATCTAGTTGATATCATCTGATATAGAAAAATCAACAATTAAAATAAATAATTTTTGAAAAATAATTTAATTTTAATAATTAAGAAAGGAAATTATTTTTTAATATAAAAAAAGGAAATAAATAATTTTTGAAAAATAATCTAATTTTAATAATGAGAAAAGGAAATTATTTTTTCAACATCAAAAAAAATCTTTATTTTTTTTAACAATGGATAAAATTAATTTTGAAATTAATGAAATTATAAACTATATTAATCTTTAATATTATAAACTTAAATTGTATTAAAAATGTTGAATTCATTTTTTCCATAAAAATGATTTGAATAAACCCAAAAAAAATGATTTGAATAAACAAAAATAATAATTTGAATATAAAAAAATAAAAAATAAAAACCTTTTCATAAATAATCTATGTAACTAATAAATGATAAAAAATTAAAACTTAATTCAATTTTATTTTAAACGTGTACGCAATAATCTACCTTTGTTGTTCCACAAATAGGTTGGTCAAAAGGTAATTAAAGACGAAAGACACGTCTCTTGTTGCGGTTGGGAAATGACATTTTCATACCTAACAATTTAAGTTTGGACGTTGATGATGTTTATAAATTATAATTTATTTATGATTTGGTTGGTGATATTTAATATAATTATCATTTTACAAGTTATTAATTTATAATATATTTATTAACTGTATTTGATCGACAAACATGTTCACGACCGCCAATTTTTTCATCAAATTCTATCCTTATCTTATCTGTTTGTATGTAAAAAAAATATTATGAATAATATTTAATACATTTAATTTAAAATAATTATTATAAATAATATTTAATATATTTAATTTTACTTAAAATTATAAAAAATAAAAAAATTGTAAATGATATTTAATATATTTAATTTCACTTAAAATTATTACAATGTGATACTCTTTATACGTAATTATTTTCAAATATTCTTAAAATTTGATTGTCAAATTATTACTCAAGAGTTTGATGGTTAAATATAATAAAAATTCAATATAAATATCATTAAAATTAACCCATCGCATTCAATCCCTGATCCCTGAATCTGTACACCATGAGCATATTCCTTTTTTTAGGTCCTTCAAAGAACCCTCGTGTTAGGGATCACCACTTTAGTTTCTCATGATTATCTAATGGGCAATGATATCTAATGGGCAATGTGATCACGACTTTAGTTTCTCATGATTATCTAATGGGATAACCATTTTTTTTTAAGGATTTAGAATTAGTCATTCTTATATAGATTTAATTTTGTTAGGGCCCACTTTGACTTGACATTTTCATGAGATACAATATGACCTAAATATTTCACCTCTTGAATTCCACATGCACACTTGGAAGGCTTTGGATAAAGTTGTTTCTCTTCCAATAGTTGTATTACTTTGTCAACATTTTGTACATTCTCTATCCAATATTTTCTATAGATTAGTATGTCATACAAAAATACTAACACAACTTTTCTAAGGAAGGGTTTGAAAATAGAATTCATCAAGATTCAAAATGTTGAAGGTGCATTAGTAAGTCCAAATGACATAACCGAAAGATCATAATGACCTTCATGTGTTCTAAAGGCTATTTTGAGAATGTCTTTCTAACTTATTTTGATTTGATGATATATTAAACGAAGATCCAACTTAGTAGATAAAATTGCTAGGTGCAATTCAACTAATAATTCATCAATGGGAAGAATAGGAAACTTATCTTTGATGGTCATTTTGTTGAGATGTTTATAACCTGGACACACACACCATGAACCATCCTTTTTCGTAACCATCACTACTAGTGAAGAGAAAGAACTTTGGCTAGGTTGAATGATCTCATCATCTAACATTTCTTGGATCATATGTTGAGCCTCACTTTTTTGTGCATATGGATACCTATACGGTCTAAAGTTAGGTGGTACACTTCTTGGTTGCAAATGAATAACATGGTCATGATCTCTAGTAGGTGGAATACCCTTAGGTATCTCTCCAAATACCTTGGGATGATTACTGATAACTATTTCGAGATCCACTGGAGAAGAGGATATAGATGCTTGAACATCTAGTGAGAACAACATTGTAATTACATCATGGTGTCCCTTTCTTATTAATTTTTTCATGCTATTAGAGATTATCACTTTAGAGATTTTCCCTTGGATAATCTAAGCTCATTTTCATTTTCTTTTGAGGAAAATCTTATACAAAGATCTTGAAAATTAACAGACATTAACCATTTGATCCCTAATACAATATCAACACCACCCTTTTGGATGGAAATCATGGGATTATCCAATAAATACTCCCTCCTATTGAGCTTAATACTATGGCATTTCCTTGAACAATTTATGGTACCTCCATTTTGAATCATTACTTGAAACTCTAGTGTTAGAAATACAAAGCAATTAAGACTTCTTATGAATTTGTAATTGATGAAGTTATGGGTACTACCAGAATCAATGAACACCATTAACTTTTTATTTTTGACATATCCTTTTATATTGAGGGTCCGTGGAGTATTGATGTTGGCCAATGCATGACAAGATATCATTTGAGTAGTCTCTTCTAGATCTAAATCTTGTGATGGTTTCAATTCTTAATCTTCTTCCTCTTCACAATATATATATAGAATAATTTATTCTCACAACATTTATGTCCCTTACCGTGGTTTCCGTCACAATTGAAACATATTCCCTTTTCTCTTCTTTCATCCATTTTTTGAGGTGTCATCCATGCCATTTGAGTGAGGTTAGGAGAGGGAACAGGGTTCCCCCTAAAGTTGCTACTAGCCACCCTTCTGGTAGTCATATTTTTCTTTTCTGATTTCTTTGCAACACTAAAAACATGCTCTATGGATTTAGGTTGGAAGAGATGCATCTCATGCTAAATGTTTTCCCTTAAAGTGCCCAAAAATAGGTCTAATAAATTGTCCTCTAGAATGTTATTTACCTTGATATTGAGCTTTTGGAGTTGTTGATTGTGCTATGTAATTGAGCCTTTTTGCTAAAGATTTATCAATTAACAAAATAATGTATTCCTCTTAATATCCCCATAATGTGTTATTGATTCTTTCGTAAAAATAGAGAAAGAGATAATATAATCCTTTTTTCTTTCATAAAACCATTGATACCAAACAAATTGATCATTTTCTAAATACAAGGATGTAATAGTTACCATTTGTAATCTTGTCACTTGGTGTATATCAAATAATTGGTCCATCTAAAATATCCATGTCATAGGATCCTTACCATCAAACTTCCTCATATCGATTTTGGGAATTAAGTAGTTCCTTGTTGTTGAGTGGAACCATTGATGATGTGGATTTGAAGGTGATGAATAATCATGATTTTTATGACCAATTTTGTTTTCTTCCACATTTATATGAGTTCCTTGTGTCCTGATATCTCCTTGAAATAATCTCTCATCTAGGATATGTAACAAGATGGTTTTCATGGAAATTTCCAATTCCTCCATCTCTTTATCCATTTTATTTTCCATATTATTTTCCATCTATTCCATTTGTACCCTATTTTCATCCATCTTCTCTGACTTTCCTATTTGGTGAAAAATCTCTTCTCTTTTTCTTCTTCAGTCATGGTTGAGCTCTTTGTAGGTTCACTTGTTTAAGTAAATTTTGTATCTTTCTTTAGAGCCATGGGAAAAAATTATTGGGTCCTAAGGACAAGGGAGTGTCAACAACTATAACTCTATAATACACATACAAGGTCCAACAATAGTACTTGGCCTAATATCTCATAGAACTAACTAAGTAGGATAAATTGTGCCCTTAGTTGTACTACTCGACTGGCTAGGTACTAGAGAGTGGTCTTTGTAAGTGTTGTTCTTAGTGTGCTAAGACAACATGATGACCAAATAGTTTATCTAAGGATTGTTTCAGGTATACCTAGGGGGCGTCTTATATACCCAAAAGTACATGGAAGTGTGATTCTATCTACATGTATTATCTGATGTGGTACTAGTTGAAGGGGTACCAATAGGGCTTGTAGAGGTTTCCAACCAAGCGAAATAATGTGTTTCCAACCACGTGAAACCATGTGTATTTCTTGCATGCATTCTTCTCCAACCACAATTTTACCTACTTATCAATAGGTCATGTGTTATTTAAAGATGTTGGAACATGCCTCTAAAAGAAATAAAAAAAAATGATCTTTCTAACCATGGAAAAACTCTTAAAATCATGAGAAAATAACTTGTGCAAAAATCCTAAATTAAACAAGCAATATATCATAAAATATAATGATTCAAAATACACTATATCTAAAATTCCAATATGAGTCAATTAAAATTGTTTTCAGGATGAGTGACAAACCCTATCTTCCATATGATATATCTCTGAAAGTATAAAGGACTAGAACCTAAAAATTTTACTAGATATATTGTGATATGTCTCCTAAATAATCTAATTTTTTTTCTATTTGAAGACGACTCACTTGAAGCAACAAAACCCTAGGATCTATGTATTGATACCAAATGTTATGAATCAAATCCTTAAACATGATAAAAAGTCAATGCATCACTTTTAAAATGATTAAAGATGAATATAATTTATAATTTCATTAATTTCAAAATTATTTTTACCCATTGTTAAAAAGAATGAAGATTTTTTTTTTTTAAATAATAATTTCAACTAATTTCTTTTCTTCATTATTAAAATTAAATTAATTTTCAAAAATTGCTTACTTCTTAATTGTTGATTTTTTTATATGAGATAATATGATCAATATAGAAAAGCAACCTAGTATCAAAGCTATCTCAAAAATATCATCATTAATAAGTTTAAAAATATTATTTTAATTTTATTCAATTTTTTTTTTTTTTTTATGACTGGTGGAATCCACAACTGGGCCGGTTTGGTAACCTCCAGGTGTCATACGTATGCCCCACGGCACTTGACCACTACCTCAAGATGTATCTCTGGGTGCAACCACACTTTCGACCACTACCTCAAGATGTCCCCATGGCTCCAGGTAAAGCCCTCACGAGAATTGAACCTTGCCCAACGGTGAAAAACTCCTCTCTTTCTACCATTGGATCCAACCCCTTTGGACAATTTTTATTCAATTTTAAAAAATTAAGAAAAATATATTATTTTAATTTTATTCAATTTTAAAAACTATTAACTCATTACTTTTAAGAGTAATGAAAAAAAAAAAACAATTTATCATCTTAAAAAATACCCACCCGTTATTTTAAAAATACTTTTAAAAAGTGATCAAAATTTAATACAAATAGATATTTAACGAGGGTTGTCACTAAAATCATACAATAGTTGATAAAGCAACATATATTCGTGTCACGAATTGATAAAGCAACATTTAATTAAGAGGAAGTAAACGAAATTCGTTGAAATTAGTTTTTTCAAAGAAAAACAAAGATTCGTATTTTTTATTAACATTGGGTAAAAATAATTTTGAAATTAATAAAATTGTAAATATAATTTTTTATATTGTAAAATTAATTTGTGTTAAAAATGTTATAAACTTTGAATTAATTTTCCATTTAAAAAAAATTTAATAAATAAAAAATTATAAATAAAAATCCTATTAAAAATTTATATATATCAAAATATAATTTTCCATTAAAAAAAATTTTAATAAATAAAAAAATATATAAAAAAATAAAAAATTATAAATAAGAATCCAATTAAAAATTTATATATATCAAAATATAATTTTAATATAGTAAAACTCAAAAATCCTTAAAAAATCCATTTTCATAAATAATCTATGCAACTAATAAATCATAAAAAGTTAAAACTTAATTCAATTTTATTCTAAACGTGTACGTCACAATAATCTACCTTTAGTGTTCCACAAATAGGTTGGTCGAAAGGTAATTAAAGACGGAAGAGAGGTCTCAAGTTGGGGTTTGGAAAGGACATTTTCATTTCCAATAATTTAAGTCTAGACGTTGATGTTTATAAATTATAAATTATTTATGATTTGATTGATGATATTTAAATTTTTAATATGATTATCATTTTGCAAGTTATTAATTTATAATATATATTTATGGTATTATTTTGGGATGCTTTATGATTTATTTTCATAAAAAGCTAATTTCTAAAATAATATCTTATCTGTTCATCTGTTAAAAAAAGCTGTTAATATATTTAATTTCACTTCTAATTATTATTATAGTGTGAAATCTCTCATTATACATAATTATTTTGAGAAAGCTGTTTATATATAATTTACGATTTATATCTGGAAAACTCTCAAAGATTTAATACTTTATCTCCCCAAAAAAACCTAAAAAAAATAAAAAAATAACTAACTGATTTATTTTAAACAAAATGCAATACATGCATCGATTGAATTCAAATGTGATAACATATGGAGGAAGCTCAATGGCAATTTATTCCAATACATATGGCAGTCTGAGTTTTGTGGTGCTAAACTCAGTGAACACTTAGTGGTATCTACAGAGAAGCACAGTTAGCCGGAGCAAAATGGAGCTTCTGCTGCTTTAGATCGTACACTATGTGGAAATTCTGCTGCTGAACATTTCCAAATATCGATGTCGAACCCACCGGCCCCGCAGATACGAACGCAAAGCAAAGCAGTCCACGCGTATATTCTTTATACGAAAGGAAAGAATTCTGCGGGGACAAAACATAATTGGCGCCTCCTCCAAACAGAAAAGTGATTGCTGGAATTCTGATATTATCAAACGTAGCATCGTAACATAGATCAAACGAAGTATGAGATACTTGAACAGGCGGAGTTTTAATGCTGGAGCGGACAGCAGCCAGTAAAGGCCTATATGCCGCCTCGGCCAAATAGGTTATAGTCGATCCGGAATCGATGAAAATGCCTCCTCTTCCACCGGGTTGAATCTCGAAAGTGCCCTTCGGATAAGGGATTGCTTTGCCCGCCACACTGATTCCTTCAAGGCTGAGATAGTGGAAGGTTGGGAAATTCTGGTTTGGAATTATAGGGGTGACACTGAACTTACCAGCTTCAAAGAAATTAGTGCTACCCAAGAATAAAGGGCTGGTTCCTGAAGAATTGTACATGGATCCCAAACAATAGGAAAACACATTGTTAATGGAAGATCCAATCTGGGAAACAAGAGATAGAGGCCCCCCTCCCAAACCGACTATACCGTCGGATCGGGCAAAAGATTTCCCTTGGTCATGCCCACATCCGAAAGCAATGCGCTGAAACGATGTAGTCCTTGCCTGAGATGAAAGCATAAATGTTTCATAAGCCAAGTTTCCAGAGCTATAAGAAGTATCTGTATACCCATAGCGGTATACACAGCTTTTCTGGGCATCACACCGGTTGCCCACGGCTAAACAAACATTGCTACCGCAAGAGGCCTTACTGTAGGACGAGGACTGCCCGGATTTATATAGTGAAGAAGGCTGACACTTGGTCCAGATCAAATCGCTGCCGGTGTCTACTATTAAATGCAGCGTTACTGGATTCGGGGACCCTATTTTCACCTGCATCGAAAATAAACCGTCTCCAGCACTAAGCGGATTGTGGGAAATCTGGGCATTTTTGGTGATGAAATACTGTTGGAACCTCCTCAGTCTGTTGTGGCCTCGTTCAACAGCTCGGCGCAGTTGCTCGGCATTTGAAAGGAGGGAGTCTCTGCGTATGAGATCTACCCTAATGCTCTGAGAATTTCTCGGTGGATCAGTGGCAGGTGCCTTAATCCTCTCGGCCTTTTCTGCGTTGCTGACGCAGTTTCCGCGGTATGAAAACACATATAAAGCAACGATAGCTATTAGTATAGCACGGAAAATCCCGGGCCCTGCCATCGTTCAATAGGTTGAACAAATTAACTTATGAAACGAAAACGCATTATATGGATCGGATATATATACACACTGAATCCGGAGTCCGTCCTTTGTGAATCCCATAATGTGGACCTAATTCCGAATATTTAGTACCGTTGAGGAGACGGCTGCCCAAGATTTTTTTTTCTAATTATATCGATAGAAAAGATTGGCTCAAATGAACTAGTTTTAATTCACGAAATAATCATAGAAAAATTTTAGTAGTTGGGACGTGCCAAAGTGGTTGTTACGTTTTTAGTATGGTCGGTGGGAACTATGTGGGGTTTTACTATAGCTTAATATAGGCGTTATTTTGTAAATGATTTATTTTAATTTAAAAAATTATATTTAAATTTATTTAATAAATACTTATAATGAACTCACTTGATGGTTAGTGATGGTTAGTAGTTAATGATATTATTGATTTATTATTAAATTAGTGAAACATTGTTAGTTATTAATAACAATTATATTAGTTAAAGGTTAGTAGTTAATGATATTATTGATTTATTATTAAATTAGTGAAATGTTGTTAGTTACTTGTGTTAGTATTATTAACAATCACATCAATAATTAGTTAAAGGTTGTTAGTTATTCATATTAATAATAGTACTATCATAGATTCATCTTAACCTCACATTAACCTCACATTTATTAAAGGGATCAAATCTGTGTAGGTGAAACCTTTAACATTTTCTCAAGTTTTGCACTCTAAAAAATATTCACCTAGAGAGATTTGATCCCTCTCAGTGCTTGATAGATGACCTCTTAAGAGGAAACACATGTTCTTAACCATTAGGCCCACTTATATATTATTATTATTTATTTATATTAGGAAACATTTATTATTATTATTTTAATGTATTGTGTTGCATGGACATCTCTCCTATACTTTTAGAAAAAAATATTGACATGCTAAATATAGGCCTATAAATTCATTAATGTATTGATGATATTATTGATGATGAGGAGGATTGTATTGACTCATTATTAAATTAGTGAAAAGTTTTTAGTTACTTTTCCAAAATGAAAATTTCTCCATCATATTAGTATAATATAACTATTTCAAAAATGGCAGATCGCATTACAAAAATCAACTGAATCAATTGTGCCCAAAGATTGTGATAGACATAAACAAAACTATCACCAACTAACCCTTAAATACAAAAAGATCTACAAAAGCATAATCCCATCTTGGGCAACATAACTTGGAAATTGTAGATTCTTGAGCCTTTTACTAACAGTCCAATTTATGAGAGGGAGATGTATTCTCTATGGCCCTTAATGCCATTCTCCCAGTTGAAATATGTGATCCTTCCTCCCGGTTCCATGTAGGATTTCTTGGATAGAACGTCTGCCTCTATGTTGTGTGTCTTGTATATATGCTGAAAACTAATATCTTGGAACAAATTTAAAAGACCCTACACTTTTGACTTCCAACCCTCGATGGAGCATACCTGTCGTTTTCATTTTTTGTTGAGCCAATCGATCACCACCTTTGAGTCGCCCAGAATTTGTAATTTGGTATGTGAAAGATGGAGTGCTATCGTTAGGGTTGCCCATACACCCATTAGTTCTACTTTTGTGTTTGTCCCAAATCCAAAATTCAATGTCCATCTAATAACCCTGGAACCATGTGATTTAATATATCCTCCTGCACCACATTAGCGTCCATCTGCAGTGGATGCCCCATCAAAACAAGAAACAGAGAAACCTTCACAGTATATAAATTCACAAAAGTGAGATTTTGGTGAGTTTTGATTGCCCAACTTCAGCTGAAGTGTGCTCAAAATTCTGATGATCACCCGATTGACAGATGGAGAGATATTTTCGAAAATTGTTGTGTTCCTCTCTAGCCAAAGAAACCAGCATGAAAGGGATGAAAGATAGGGAATATTTGTTTTATCCTTTTTCCATTGTTGATAACAGTCTTTTATAGAATCTCCCTTCCATAGATCCTTTAGATGGAGGAGATTTTTTAATCTATGTCAGATAAAGATGTTGAAGTAGCAGGTGTTGAAAATGTGATTTATGTCTTGTGTGGAGCTTTTGCAAAGAGAGCATCACCCAGGGCCAATCCATCCTTTCCTCTACAGAATTTCCCATGTGTGTATCTTCCCCTCTATAGTCAACCAAGTGAATAATTTTATCTTTAACTGAATTAACCATTTCCATAATCCTCGTCTCCGTCTTGTAATTTTGTTGTTGCCCTATGTGGAAATATATGCCATGTATACATTTTTTGATGTTAGGTTACCAGAGTGGTCACCGCCCATCCACATTAAAATGTCTCTGTCATCCCCAATGGAAACACCATAATTGGTGAGAGATTTTATGAAGCGTTCCCATTCAATTTCCATCGGGCCCGAGAGGTCCAGGTTTGAATGACTGTACCATGTGGGTGTAAGAATAGAACTTTCATCGGTATTCCATGCCTGAGAGAGAGACGAGATTATTTTAAGTTTTAATGCTGAAATCAATTCTGGAGAGAGAAAGGAAATGTCCTCCAGTCCCATTATTCTATCAATACGTATTGCCACTTATTGGCCAGACCCCAGATGCTAGCAGAGCCAATGAGTAATCAGGTGTATTGATTTTAATAAACCCCTCCAAATTTTTGACACAGATGTCGACTTTGATCATAAAAAGTTTTTAGTTACTTAAATAATAGTAACAACCACATTAATGATTAGTGAAAATATGTTAGTTAGTCACATTAATACTAGAAACAACCACATTAATGTGTCCATGCACATTGATATTTACATATATTTAGCATATATTATAAGAAAAACATTATTGATGTGTCAAATGATGATGATGATGATGATGTGCTAAACCCCAGTTTTGGCTAGACAAATGGAGAGTTCATAGCTGATTAAAGGTAGGATTTCATAGGTATTTTAGAGGTAAATGGAGGGTTTAGATATAGCAAGATTTCATCAAGCTAGTAGTCAGAGACATATTTTCATAGAGATTAGAGATAGGCTTTCATAGGTATTTTAGAGGCAAAGGCATGCGAATCATCATTTTTTGGGCAAAAATGCTACTTTTAGCAGTCTTCCAACTTTTTAAGAGCTAGAGTTTCGAGATCCAAATGACATAGATGATTACATATTTGGCATCCTTGTTAGCTAACAATGTTGATTAGTCTTTTCCGAGTGACATGAAAAACATTGTTATTTTTAGCAATTAGAGTTTCAAGGCTCAAATGACAATTACAAGAACATATTCAAATTCCTTGCAAAAAATCAAATCTAATGAATCTGATTTCATTCACATGAGAGAAGTTGATATTTACATTAATATTAGTACCATCATAGATTCATCTTAACCTCAAATTTATCAATTAATTATATTAAATTTATTTATTAAAGACTTATGATGGAGTCACTTGAAGGTTAGTAGTTAATGATATTATTGATTTATTATTAAATTAGTGAAAATTTGTTATTGCGTTTGATAGATGATAGATCAGAGGTTAATATGGATCTATCGATTTAATAAATTAATATTAAAGTATTTAAAATATTAGTATATTTTTTTATTATATTAATATATTACTACCTCCTTAATCACTACATTGTTTTGGTGATTTATTAATTGAAGTTAGGGAAAATCTAAATATAACAAATTCAAACCAATATATATTTTTAATAGATAAAAAAAAATATTATATATCAAATGGTCATGACCC
>CBVK0100189388.1:0-13953 GCA_900067695.1 Picea abies | reverse complement strand
TGCAGGTTAGGACCTTAACAGGCTACATACACAAAGTATTCTTCTTCTTTATTAGCTTTGGTCAATCTGATTATAGTACAGAGCTCAACTTGTACTCTACATAGAACAGGAGATCTACGCACACCTCACCGAATCCTCCTTCCCCGAGTAGATCTAACACAGATCCTTCTTACAATCTGTACACTCAGCACTTACAACACTTGCAATCAGCTCTGCAAGCCTCTTACAATCATGCACAAAGCATTTGCATTCGATCACACAGCTATAATTACTAGCACTAATCCATCGACTCCTCTTACATTGCCTAGCTACTTATTTATACTTTACAACATAGGCCTAAACATGGGTAAACCGATGGGTCGACATCCCTTTCCCATTACATTAACCCAAAACCATAAAAGGGTCCCAAAAGTGGGCCGAGATCCCGCGATCTCTGCTTCGCCTGGCGTTCCACCTTTGGCAGGGTGTCGATGTCCAAAACAGGTCAAATATGACCAAGTGTTCCACAAAACTTGGTCAAGGGCCAACAGGCCCCCAACACTCACCTGTGACTCGTCCCGAGTCACCCTGGTCTAATCAAATCCACTTTGAATATCTCGATCTTGGCTCAAGCTACTTTGACCTGCTACATTGAGACAACCTCTTGCTCAGTGAACTCCTCGATCACTGCGTCGTTTACTGGTTCTTCCATGCATTGTTCTACAGTGATGACAACATGTTCAAGATCGGTTGCCTGGCTCTCAACTTTAGTGAACAGTTGGCATGCTTTCTCTTGGAGTGGTTGAATTCGTTGAGAGACTTCCATCACTTTACTTTGCAACATGTGTTCTGTAAATCACTTCATTCTCTCATCTGGGGTCAAGGCCTTTAGTTGCGCCTGTAGCGTATTTGCATGCTGCTTTGCTTCTTGGAGCTGTGCTTCTAATGTCTGCAATTTTGGATTCTCTGTGAGGTTCTCATAGGTCTAGGTGCTTCTAGCGCTCAGTTGTTTACATTCCAAAGCCAAGGTTTTTAATCGGCCAACTGCGCTACGGGTAGTTGCTTCCCTCAAATCTCTTGCTTCTTGTGGAGTCTCGGGCACGATATGAAGTTCCAGATCTGCGATACGCTACTGAAGTTGTTGGATTACTTATTCAAGTTGTGCCACCTGCTGTGGTACACGTTCTTCAATTTTCACTTCAATGACCGTGACAGAGTGAAGTTCTTTGTGAACTCTTTCCTATACTTCAAGTTGCTTTGCTAGCAACTGGTCCTTACTCTGCTGTAATTGTTCTTTTTCCTCCTCCCACTTCACTTTTAAGGTAAGTTGTTTCTATTATGCCTTCCTCTGTTGTACTATATGTGCGCTCTGTACTTATGCCAAAGCTTGGGTGGCTTGCGCTGTGTCTTCTTGAGCTTGTCGAAGGCAAGCTTTGACTTTCTCGGCGATATGGCGTAATTGGGTGGGCTCGTCACCTATTCCTATTGTTTCAATTATCAAGGGAGCCATAGAAACTGGTCTGCTAGACTGGAGTGCCTGTTGCACTTCTTGAAATTCACCCTTGAGTCGGTTGAATATCTCCTCCTGCTTTGCTTCTTGCCTGTCTGTGATCTCTAGTGAAGCATCATTCAGTGCAGCGACCAAGAAGTTGAAGTCATTCTATGTAAGGGTAGTCTTGAACGTAGTCCGGGTGGCCTTAGCTTTCTTTTGGGATGAGGGCTTCAGTGGGGTAATATTCCTTTTCTTGGAAGGATCCTCCTCTCCAGGCAGAGTAACCTCGCCTTTGTTTTGCTCAACTTCTGTGCCACCTAGTTCTTCACCGTCACCTCCCTTCGCAGGTGAGATCAAAGTGGTCTTCATGGATGTGCTATGGACATATTGAATTTTCACATCCTTCTTAGTCTTGCGTGGTCCAGGTGCATCCGGCATAGCTTCAGGTCTATCCACGTTAGACATCTATGTGGGGTCTGCTACAACAAGGAGGTCCATTGACCATTCCTTGGTAAACTGCTCCAAGTCTTCTTCTATCAACTTATAGTACAACTGGAGTTGTTGTTTGTGCTCATCATCACGCATTTTGATATAGGTGAAGTGTTGTTCTGCGCTGAATTTGATCAAATGTATAAACTTATGAAGTGTGTTTGGTGTGAGGTGTAGTGTAGACTGGATTTCATTCTTCAATTGATTGTAATAAGCGTGGACGATGACATTGGACTGCCACTGCATGTTCATGTCGCTGGAGTACCACAACGTACAAAAATTCGCGGCCAATGGTTCGAAGGGTTCGATCTCCAGAAAAGTGGCACCTTCTGGTAGCTCCTAAGCGATGAAAGCGATGAGTATGAGCAACCAACTAAAGTGGAAGTCGTACCCTTGGTCTTGCACTTGTCTGCAGTCAAGCTCTAGCTGATT
Source organism: Picea abies (assembly GCA_900067695.1). Lineage (NCBI taxonomy): Eukaryota > Viridiplantae > Streptophyta > Pinopsida > Pinales > Pinaceae > Picea > Picea abies. Next base: position 11,561 of record CBVK0100189388.1, on the reverse strand, counting down.
TACAAGGTACTTTTCCCAGTTCATTTGTAGTCCCTCTGCGCACTTCCCTGCGAGGTCAACTACAAATCCAGTCACCTATGTAGGTTTGTTTTTGCGGACTAACTTCCTTGCGATCAGCTAGCAATTGAGGCACACTACTGCATTCTCAATGGAGGCTACCTTGTAACCTTGCGTGCCCTTCTCTAGATCGCCATATGTGTCTTTTATTCGCTGGGTGAGAGCACGATCTGCGGTCTTTCTAGGGTAAAACTTGTGTGGATCAGGGTCCTGCATGCTTAGCCCTGTGATTTGATTGATCAGAATCGGATCCACAGTGATGCGGCGGTCCAACCATAAGTATCCTCTATGGTAGGAAGACGACAACAATTTGGTGCATGCATTCACTTCCTGATGCCTCCCGAAATGTGGAATCTTCATTACATTGAAGAGGGTTGACTGTGCGAGGTTATGGGTCCATTGCTGAGGGAAAATCTTCGGGTTCCTCCCTTTTGTGATAATTAAGTACTTGTGTGGGGCTAGCATACTGTAAACCTTGCGATCTCCAAGGTTAAAATCACTAAATTTCAGCGCAACGAGCTTATCCTTGTCAACATGAACTACGTGCACTCCTTTCGGGAGGTATGCAGTGACCATGGCATAATCGAAGTCTCTGGGTATAGTGTCTCGATTCACTATGCCTCTTAGTGGTGGGATATACTTAGGCAAGATACTTGGGATCATCTTCACAGTGGAAAAGTCGTTTCTGAGCTTAGATCGTCTCTCTAAAGGCAGTCGGGATGTTCCTGCTTGAGAAGTGGAGGGGGAAGCTGGAAATGCTCTCGAGGACGATGCCTGTACACCCATAGACACTCCTCAGTCGGACATGACTCTCTCAGTTGTTAAGTCAATTAGAACTTCTTCAATAATTTTCTCAGCAGCGCCGATCTTGTCTGACATACAAGCTTAGGTTAGCTAGCTCAGGTGCAAAAGGAATTCATAGACTACAGTGAATAGTATGGGAACAAGGCAATGATATTAGGGTGAGTTAATCTCAGGTTTCGTGCTCAAATTCTCACTTAGCAAAAAGTATTCTCGGTGTGTGGTGCGATGGACTAAGTAGGGAAACTTAGCAACAGTCTGCTTGCAATGGGTATGATCTTTCATTAACTCTTGTTCGACCCGTTATGGAGATTTTCAACGGTTGGATGATGAACCTTTATTTATTTTCTGCCCATTCGAAGCGGAAGTCAAATGGATATATTGGCCACAATGGCTATATTTCTTTGTCATGGCGAAGTACTCTATGTCGTTGTTCTGATATCTTAGCGAAGTTCCAATTCTGCAATTTTTCTTTCTGCAAAGTATCCTCTAGAACCTCTTGTGACCTTACAGTATTAGCCCTTTTCTTTCTTAACTTTCTAGCCTTCTTCCCAGTGATCTTCGTCTCAGTAATTCTTTTAGCATTCTGATGCTTATCTTCTGTTGTCTTAGTTACTTCGCGTTGTTGAAATTCTTTCCTAGGGTTCCTGGATAATGCTTCTTTTGTATCAAAAATAGGTAACTCAATCTTCTACAGGTCCTCTAGTGTTCTCTTAGCCTCGACATCAGAGTTGCTAGTATTAACTATCTATGATCTTCTCTTATGTTCTTCAATCAAGTGTGCGATCCTTCTAGTCATAAAGTATTTTAACTCTTGCTTCTTCTGTTCCAAAACTTCTTCTTCCTGTTTTTGTCTGGCTTGTTCTCTATCAATCCAAGGTTTTCCTATGAGCATGGTAAACGGGACGCTGTCTTCAATAAATTTAATGATCTCAAAGTCTTCCTCTATCGAAGTTCCATTGACAGTCATAGGTATCCGGGCAATCCTTCCACATAGGTTTACTAGCTTTCCTCTAAATAAACTTGTTCCTCCTAGGGAAGGGATCAAGGCAGGCTTCCCTATAGCTTCCCAAGTTCTTTCTGGCATAATGTTCACTTGTGTTTCTTCATCAAGAATACCGTTAATGTCGAAGTCCCTTATTCTTGCTTCAACTTGCTCCTTTTCTTTGAAGATCTCTGATAGACTAACATGTCGGTGCTCATTCAAGGTGTCTTTCATCTGTAGCAATATCTTTTTTTAATCCTTCTGAGTTTCTACTATTTCTGGATCTGCCTTAGGGTTTTCTTCATTCAAATTCATTCTTTCAAGCTTAGCAATTAGTTTAGGGCAATCCAACACTTCATGGTCCAAATATTTGCAACAAAGACAACTGGGTCTTCCACCAGGGCATTCCTTAGCAAGATGTCTCGGTCTTCTGCAACTATAATAGAGGGTTAACCCTCTCTTTTGTTTAAATGTACCCCAACTTCTTCTGTACTGTGCACCAGGATCATGGTAGATAGACTGCAAAAAACTCTTTCTAGGATCCTGCATCCACTTGTTAATCCAAACATTCTTTCTATGCATAGGTATGACATGTCTATCATTATACTTATCAAATCTATGCATATCAAACTTTCTTTCATCTATTAATGCCCTAGGTTTTAAGCTAGCTGGACAAAATCTATCAAACATACCTAGATCCATGCTTTAGAAACAAAAAATCTCACTTATCTTACTTCTACAGAGCGCAAATCTTTCAGATCTAAAAACTTTTGACTATTCTTACCTTTATTAGAGCACAGAGCTTACAAATCTTACCTCTTTTCTGCAGATCTGACTTCTTTATTTTAGAAATTTCCACTTTTAATTTTCTTAGATCACAGAGTGTTCAGATCTCGCTTATTTTCTTGGGATCTAATCTTCCTTTCTTCATATCTGACCTTATTCCTGGCACAAAGCTTCACGTGTCGAGTAAAAATCTGTGCACTAGGGCAACAAATCTACGCACAGAGCTTTCTTTTGCACAAAGTTTCTTCTTCCTCAGTTCCCAGTAATCACAGTTTCAGGTCCCGGCAACAGAACCATTTTTTGGAACAGGGGCAGACCTAGGGTTCAATTCTCAAGAGTGCACGAACAAAGACCTAACTACCAGCCCTTTCGGCAACACCTGTGAAGCAGATGAAATCTCACCTGAGGTAGAGGCAGGGGTGGTTGCAAGACTCAGGTGTTTGCAACCTTATTTGGGACATAGATCTGTGATTATATCCTTTATAGAGAACTTAACATCATTCATTCATCACTATTCACCCTTATTGTACTTCACAGATAAGAAAGAACATCGCAGTACTTGCCCAGATGTAAGATATTTCAGTGCTTAGCAACAACAAAACATATTAGATCTTGTATATCAACACTAAGCATTCTCATACACATCAGATATAAGATATTTCAGTGCTTAGCAACAAAAAAACATATTAGATCCTGTAGATCAGCACTAAGCATTCTCATACACATCAGATATACTATTCATATACATCTAGAGAATCACAAAGAATAAGCAAATCTATCTAATCATGGCATATCACTTAGCAAGATAGTGAAAACACAAGGAAGCAACAACACAAAGCATGACACACAAGTTTACATGGTTCACCCCCACCCTGGGGCTACGTCCACAAAGTATTCTTCTTATTTATTAACTTTGGTCAATATGATTACAACACAGAGCTCAACTTGTACTCTGCATAGAACAGGAAATCTGCACGCACCTTGCCAGATCCTCCTTCCCCGAGTAGATCTAACAGAGAGCCTTTTTACAATCTGTGCACTCAGCACTTACAACACTTGCACTCGGCTCTGAAAACCTCTTACAATCATGCATAGAGCATTTACATTCGATCACATAGATCTAATTACTAGCACTAAGCCATAGTCTCCTCTTACATTGCCTAGCTACTTATTTATACTTTACAACATAAGCCTAAACATGGGTAAACCCATGGGCCGACATCCCTTTCCCATTACATTAACCCAAAACCCTAAAAGAGCCCCAAAAGTGGGCCGAGATCCCATGATATCTACTTTGCTTGGTGCTCCATCTTTGACGGGGTGTTGATGTCCAAAAACAGTCAAATATGACCAAGTGTTCTGCAAAACCTGGTCAAGGGACAACATAGATTCTTAGGATAGGTTGAGGATCTTTCTCCTTTAGTTGTGGATCCTCCCTAAGATCCATCCTTGACCTCAAATTCGAATCCATCTAATTTCCAAGATGAAGGGGATGTTTCCCTGATTTTCCTCAACAACCCAAAATTTTCTCAAACATGCCAACGCTCCCCCAAAAGGGTGCATAGAACATTGCAGTGCTCCACCAAAGGAGGGTACAGAGCATTGTCACTCCCTGACAGTGGGCAGGGGAGCGCTGCAAAAAATTCCTTCAAAAAATCCCAACGCTCCCCCAAAGAGGGGTAGGGAGCGTTGGCACTCCCTGACAGTGGGTAGGGGAGCATTGCCCTTCAAAAATTATTTTTAAGTGGTCTTTTCCATGGAAAATGATTTGTACTCCTCATTAGATGATTTCTCCTTCTTAAACCAGTATTTGAAGGTGTATTAAGTGTCCTTATGATGTCGTTAGAGACATGACATAGGCAAGATGACAGTATGATGTTTGCGACACTTGCGACAACTTATGGATAAAATGACATAGTTGTGACACTTGTAACGATGACAATATGTCATCATTGAAGTGAGTAATTTTGATGTGTAACAATAAGGGACAACCTTGTCTCAAACCCCTACCACTCTTGAAAAAATATGTAGCTTCACCATTTATCAAAACTGAATATGAGGTGGAGACAACACAACTCATTATCCAATTTGTCATATTGTTTCCCATACCAATTTGTAAAAGTAATAAGCGCAACAAGTCCTAATTTATACATTCATACGTTTTCCGTAGATCTAACTTTAAGACCAAAGACTTAGATTTTTTCCTTGTTATACTATGAATGCACTCATGAACTGTACCTATGACATCATGTATCTGTCTCCCCTGTAGAAATACCAATTGCTCCTCCGAGAGTGATCTAGAGAGAATCGGTTTAATCTGATCTGCAGTAATCTTAGAAATAATTTTATAGCTCAGATTACATAGTGAAATCGGTCTAAAATCATCCAAAGTGATGAGGATTGTTTACTTTAGGGATCAATGTGATAAAGATAGAGTTTAATGGCCCAGTAATGTAACCTTTTTGTCTAGACTCCTCGACCATTTCTAGGAGGTCCTCCCCAACAATATCAAAGAACTCCTTGAAAAACTCAACTGTCTAGCCGTTCGGGCCTAGACTTTTATCCACTTTAAACTTTGATAACACCTTCTACAATTCCTCCTTTTCAACAGGTTTATATAATGCCTCATCTTCTAACTCATTCATCATCTTTGTAAACAATGCAACTACCTTAACTATCTCTCTAATCGAAGGTACCATTGGATCATTGTAGAAATCTTTGAAGTGTTTATAGGCAACTTTTTTTAAAATTTCCTGACCACTATGCACTTGTCCCTCCTTATCTTGTAAATGCCATACAAATTTACTGTTCCTCCTGTAACTCGCAAAATTATGAAAAAAAATTGTGTTTTGGTCTCCACTGAGTAACCAAATAGCACGATTACACTGGCACCACTGTTCCTTTGTTTCATGAAGAATTTTATTTCTTTCTTGTTCCAACACCTTTAAAGGCTGATCCCCAAAATTATTGAAAATTCCTTCCACCAAATTTTGTATTCTATAGGATATCTCCTTTTCCAATCCACAGAGCCTATAATTTTTCCCGAGTCTTTGTTCCTTTTTCCATACTCTTGTAAAAGATTTTATATCTTTTAATTTCCAAACTAGGTGTATTTGCTTACCAGTCTCCTACAAATATAAAGTATCTCTCCATAGTTTCTACACCATCATAATGAAACCTTGATCTTTAATCCACAGAGGATTAAATTTGAATGGGAAGGCTTTAAAAAGTGGAGGCAAATCTAACTGAAGAAAGATCGGAACATGATTGGAGATGTATGGGAACTTGACCCAGGCTCTGTAAACCCCCACAAATTCCAGTAAGGCTTCTGATAGGAGGGATCGATCAAGTCTTTTTGCAATGTAATTTTCTCCCACTCGACCATTTCGCTAGGTGGGAACCAATTTTCCAGGGACGATGTCAATGAGCTTGTTTCTATGAAAGTAATTAATGAAACAACTGGCCAATGTCCCCAATCAAGATGAACCTCCCCAAATTTTTCCTGATGAAAGATTCAAATTCAGGTCCCTAACAAGTATTAAGTTTTTAAGGGTCAGTAGATGTGACAATTCTAGCCTTTCCCAAAATTGTTTATGATCCACACAGGGCCCGTAGACATTAAGAAGTGAAATCTATCTCTTGCTTTCCAAATCAGTGCCTGCCAATAACATCCCACCACACATAAGAAAAAGGACCATCTCAAAAACATTTGGATCCCACGGAACCAATAAACCACCTGAAGTACCAACATAATTCATTGCACTGCAATACCACTTTGGCCTAAGAGTGTGAAAGAAAGATCTAGCTTTATCAGAGTGTATTAGAGTCTCCTGTAAGAAAACAATATTTGGTCTAAATTTGTCCAGAACACTTCGAATGAAGGCTAATTTCAAGATGCCTCTCATTCCCCTTAAATTAAGAGAGAGTAATAAAATTATTTAGACCTAGCAAGGGCCTTGAAATCTCTAAGGGCCCCACCTTCGGTGGAAGTAAGTGACATAGGATCTTGTGACTTCTCAACAGATCCTTTCTTTTTTCCACTTCGGGTTTTAATCAGTGAGAGCTCAATTCCCAACCCCTTGGACCAAGCAAATTCTTCTCCATCCTCTACTATAGTAGCTTTCGAGCCACTTGCCTCTCCTATTCCAGCCATGAGATCTATTTTCGATTTACCACGAAAGACTGGTAATTCTACAGATGTATCATTACCTTGGATAAACAGTATTAGTGAATCAAGTATTGTGGAAAGAGATGACTCCTCATCTTTTGGTTCTCTATAGCGAGGAAGAGTTGAAGGAAAATCTGTCAAAGGTTGACTAATATCCATACTACTAGTGGCTACAGAAGTATTGGAAGGTACTAGAGGTGGGCTAAGGACATAAGTCTTATCATCAGAAAATACATGTCTGTCAGTTAAATTCGCAGTCTCCAAGTCTCGGTTAACATTCTGAGGATTAATTAAAGGATCTAGACCTCCTGGAGAACAACTAGGATCATCTAAAACACTTATCTCTAAAAAAGGTGGCGAGCCAGAAAATGCGGTAACACTCTTAAGACAAACAGAAGAATTTATAACATCTCTTTCCCACATAGACAATGTATTATAAAAATACGGGCAGTGAGTTTGAATCTTACCTAAGACAAAAGATGAATTCTCCAAAATGATGGAATCAATCATATCCTCGTGAGTATATTCATATCCATAAAAACTTGTTTCCATAGAAACATCAGGTTGACTGTAATTTATATCCAAACCTTCCCGTGATTCATCACCGACCCCAGAACCTTTATAATCACGTCAGAGATGTGTGGTGCTTCTATAGAAGCTGCACCTGAACGGAATACCTAGATAATCAAGTTTATGAAGAATGCGTCTACCTCTCCACTCTATCTCGAGTGTTGTTGGAAAACCCTAATGCACATCCATTTCTACCAAGACCCTTCCTACCTTTCTCGAAGTCGCCGCAAGATTTTCTCTATCAGTCATAATAAACTTACCAAGGGTGTCTCCAATGACCGACAATGCTCCTTCATTCCACAAAATTCAGAGGCATGCCTATAACAATACCCATATATGTCTTAAAGAAAAATATTCAATTTCTGAGTTGAAGGCAACCCTCCATATCTTTAGCCTTAAACTAATAGCTCCATTCACCCATTTCGTGTCCAACAGTGTAGCAACATATTTCGGACATTTACACAAGAAACCCAACCAACCCTTTTATAAATAGTAAATCTCTGGAACATATCCTATTTTCGGACGCCATACCCTCTCCAACCAGATAGTAAGTTTCTCCTCACACAAACAGTTGTACGCAAATCTCTCATCTAACCCACATAGAACCAACCTACAAGTATCCTCTAGTCTAATGTCTGAGCCTAATACCATTCTCTTAACTAATTTAGAGGCTACCCATTGTCTTCTACCTTTCTGGACAACCGAGCTACAAGGATTCTTCAGTCGAGAAATCATATCTTTAGTCCCTCTTGAAACTTTAAGTGAATTGTTCTTTGATACCTAGTTTTGTCCCCCAAGAGAGTCCTCCAATAGTGCAGGTATGAAGGTGTCAAAGGAGGGTGCTAGACCAAATTTAGTAGTAATATTATTTCCCTGTGTTTCGGTTTGCACACTAAGATAACATTTTCCTAAAGTCTTAGAACCCGAAAGCACCATCATGGATGAAGGGCTAATTACTACACCTTCCTGCTATAAATCTTCCACTAGCTCACTCATTAAAGCATTAATCTCCACATTAATAGATGTCATCCTTTGATGCACCATCTGGAAGCCACTTGGAAACCACTTAGAAAAGATGTGCTAATCAAGGGTTGCTAATGCACCACATCCCAAGGAATTGAGATAATAAGTGAAAGGATGACAAGTAACAAGTATATAACTCCACCTGTAGTGTACTACAACAAACCTCAACTAAAAAAATGCAAAGGAAACTAAGATCCTGAAGGAAAAGACAAAAAGATTGTTGTCTACGATGACAGCTCCAAAATAATAATAAGCTCTAAAAAAACCAGGAGGCTGCTAAACAAAACTCCATAAACGAAAAACTCCAAACTATATATAGTCATTAGGATAAAGTATAGTAGAGGATAAAAAACCTAAATTCTTCCAAACCTTAACTATGCCTAAGGCATTCTCCATATGTAGCCATGGCTTCTCTGGTTAAGTTCTCACCTAGATAATTTGAAAATTAAAAATATCTCCACCCGGTTCCATCGTCGCCTCCTTCGAGAGACCAGCCCAATCATCATCATTGGTTGTTATGCTAGAATGTGGGTTGACTCATCATCAATCATACTATCTAAAATAACTGAAATAACTCTAAGGGAAAAGACGTTTACTCTTGCCATATGCTTTTGGGTCTTTTGTCGTTTATTAAATAACTACATATGTACATGTATGTGACAACATTTATAAAAGTAAACCACATAGATCATTTAATATGAAGGAATTAATACATGACATGGAATTAAATTATAACAAAATTTACATCTCAAAAATTTTGATTCCTTTGGATGTTTGATAGATTTGGATTTAAGATGAATCTACATTGGTCTTAGGTTCAAAAAAGACTAGCTCCTAGTTATTATCAAGAACCATAAATGTGTTTATCTAAATAGTATTTGTAAGAAAATCAATATTTTATATTAATATGTTTTAAATTACAATTAATATACTGTTAAATTTCAATTAATTTTAATTGAATATTAATAAAAAAAATATTTTAACCAAATTTTATTTATAAATTTCAATATTAGTAAATAAAATTTTGACGAAAAGCCAAAGGCCCACCATTTATGAATCATTTATATATTTTGTAGAATATATGGCTTGTGATCATTTTATGTGTTAAGGATCATCATAATCAAAGTTTTTTCTTATGCCAAGCAGAAGAATCATCTTTTCTTCTTCTTTTTTTTTCGTAGATTTCCAGGTGAACAAATTGGAACATGACACTCAAATCAATAATTCTTAATTTTTTTATGCTTAATTTGGAAAAACAAATTGTAGATATGGTTTTGTCTTAAAAATATGCAATTAAAAAAAATTGCTCAAATCCGACTATGAAAATTGAAGATATGGTTGATTTAAAATCAATTATTTAAGGGTTTTTTTTATATTACGACTATGATTCTCTTTCAAGTATTGAAGAAAAGACAACTTTTAACACACTACTTAGATTAAATCTATACCAAGACTAGGTGAAAGAGCACTTCAACAACTTCAACTCGACACACCATGTGATATACTTCTGAGCCATATTGTGGTAGTTATGACTATTTTCAATCACTACTTTAAAACATTAACAATAGAAAGGAGCTTCATTGAATGAAATATTATTTAATATATTTTTTTAAAACCTAACTCTTGTATTGATAGTGGAATATCACATTTAATATGGATTTCTTAGTCTCCATCATAGAGGAATATCCAAGTTTGTATAATGTATGTGGAAGAAGCCTTAATCATGTGAGTTTTCTTAAATTTTCCATAGAGGATGAAAAACATAGTATGTAGTGGCTACTTGTTTTCATTTCCTTCAAGAGAAATTTTAAGTGCAATACACCTTATCATTGCCTTGGAATTAAAATGAATTAGAGGATGAAAAAACATAGTATGTAGTGGTTACTTGTTTTCATTTCCTTCAAGAGAAATTTTAAGTGCAATACACCTTATCATTTCCTTGGAATTAAAATGAATAAGCAGTGAGGGAAATGAATTGACTCTAGCATGGGTGCTTGCATAAAGTTCATAGCCTTAAAAGAAGAAATTATCTCATGGTATGTGGAAAGCATGATGTCTACTTAAGTTCTAATTCACTTATAGGAGTAGAACAACCCAACATATCAACAACAATGTCATTTTTAACAACATTTTGAAAGTTTGGAACCTTAGGAACATCCAACTCATCAATATTTACAACACAATCAATAATAGGTTTCTCTTCTAGCAAACTAGTCTGAACTGCACATGTAATAAATCAAACTTCCCTGGTTGCAGGAAGCTCGGGTGTTGATAGTGGGGCAACAAAAACATCATATCCAATACTTCTTATAGGTGAATTCATCTCAACGATAATAGGAACAACAATACCTTGTCCATTTTTCCCAAGTCCTCCTCTAGTATATCCCATCTTGCTCAGTAGTTGAGACACCAATACTTGTAGTGTGTTTCTAAAAACTAGGATAAATAGCATGATTAGTAGCCATTGTAATATGTGAAGGTGTGCATACATCAACAACAGATTTCCTACAAACAACTAGGCTATAAGAAAGAGCATCAAGGGTTGAAGGAGTAATAGGTGAGCTTGATATCTCAACATCATCAATCTTCTTCTCATAATTATGTAGTCGATTTAATTTTAACTCAAGGGTCTGTTGCAGTCCTGAAAGCCCTAAATAGTCTCATCCTCCTTAGTCAGCTGCAACAACAAGGCATCATAATATTCTTTCAAATCCTAATATTCATCAAACAAAATGTTCTTTTGTGCTTGAAGAGGAGCAACGTCTTCACGAGGTTGATCAACAAAGACCTTGTTGGTCACTATAATTGCTTAATTAATTCAAACAACCAAGTGAAACATAAATTATCAACCCAGGGAAGTCTTTTGTTTCAAAGATAGCTGCGCACTGTATATGCTCAATTCCAAAAGCAATTAGTGTTGTAGTAAAGAAATCATTCCTATCTAAACTTGCTGAAGTAAACTGAGGTTCTGAATTGAATCACAAGAAAATAATCTTCCTATTGCAATTCTTTTAGAGTTTAAATTAAGAATCCTGGATTACATTTTAAAATAACATTGCAATGGGAAAGAACAACTATCTTGCATTCAGAGAACAGGACCCTTACTCTCAAACAGAGACTCAGTGTGAACACTCTTTCATGAAAACAATGCAAGAAACAATAAACTCTATC
>CBVK0100189387.1:0-13954 GCA_900067695.1 Picea abies | reverse complement strand
ATTATTTCCTGAAAACTAAGGTGGACATAATATGTTTTGTTATCCTAAGTTTCTGGTAGCTGGGGACATAGGCTAAATGGAGCACATGGAGCTCTAGGAAGACAAGTGTCGACCTGGGATCATGCAGTTAAAATCTGAAGTGTCGGTTGTGTTGTGGGTGGGATTTCCATTCTCGACCCACTGTCTAACCATGAATAGGGAGCATCCATCACGGATCTCTAGAACCAGTAACCCATGAGTCAAATCGTGCTGGTAGTTCACTGGTCAATCTCCCATCCTCCATGTGAGTTTGTGAGTCCATTCTTCCATCCTCCTCCTGAACTCATTGGCCTTAGATGTCAACCTATGGTTACCTACGCACGAAATGCACAGTTGAGAAAATCGCTCACGGGAAGGGGGTTCGCTTGCCAATTCTCGATTCGTCATCTGGCCTTTGCGTCTACCCTCTACATAACCTTGCACATCTGAGAAACCCGTTGGGGAGGGAAAAGTCGACCCATGTTCCCTGTGAACCGAACCTATCTGCTCTTGCAGAGACGAGTTCGTGCCTTAACTGTTTGGGGTCGTTGCCTTGTGTTCGCCTGAGCCGTGTTGTGTCTTAGCGTTAGGTTGTTGCCATTTTCGGTGTCCATAACTGTTTCCAGTTGCTGTTGTCACCCGTATGCTAGCCGAATGTTGTTGCAGTATTTCTTAGGAGCTGAATTGAAGAAGCAGGTTGTCAGGCCTGTGAGAAGCTCTCCCAGGTGAGAGAGTCTGTTGGGAAGTGATTTCTCCTGGAAGGGAGTCCCGTAGTAGCTACACTACTCTGAGATTTATGGTCCAGCCTATTGTTGAAGCCCAAGGTAAGGGAGGTGTATTGGCCAATGGACTTGTACTAGTGAAGGTGTACTCTCTTGGGGTGGAGCAGGTGTGTGGGAAATGAGGGTCTGTGAGTTGTGGGTGTAAGTGTCTCTTGGGATAAAATATCCTTCCTATTGTTTTGTGCAAATTCCTTGTTGTCCTTTCCAAGCCTAGAATCCCTTTACCCGATGGAGTTTAGTCCCATCTTGAGGTTGACCTACTTCTGAGAGTGATGAGTAACACGGTCTAAGGCTGGGAGGTTCGTGGAAAGTCTACATGCAGTTGGTGGATTTACTCCAGATAAAAGATAAGTATCATTGTTGTGCTTAATTATGTATTTTATGCATGTTTTGTGATTATCATTGTTGTGCTTAATTATGTATTTTATGCATGTTTTGTGATGCTTGTATGTTTCCATGTATTCCGTTGCATGTATGAATTGTTGTTAATTCTATTTAAATATAAATGATGGCAGTAACTCTATGTTAAATGAGTTAAATTCATTATTATGCATATATATTATATAAGTTGTAAGTTCCGCGTGGAAGCATTACCCGGTCTCCGTGTTGGCCGGGGATGTTACAGTGGTAAACCAAGTTTGTAGGCATTATAACCCACCATATCCAATACATCAAAATGACCATATCATCGAGCCTTGATCTTCTTACCAAGACCTTGTAACCTTTCTTTGTTAGATACAACCAAAATCTATCTTCCACCTTGAATGTTTTCTTAATTTTGTGTTCATCATGCTAGGCCTTGTACTTTTCATGTGACTACTTCAATGTCTCTTGTACCTACAAATGAATTTCCTTGATTTTATCAGTGAATTTTTCAGCCTTAAATTCTTCTCCCATGGTGTCTTCCCTTCATCCTCCTTGTTGTCGATATACAACATCTAAGGGTGAATGTGGAAAATACCCAAAGCAAGTTTCAAAAGGGGATAATATAAATATGGACTATTATGTTATAAGAGTGTCGAATATAGTCATTTTTTTTTGTCTTGGGTCCTCATATTCTTTTGATTATAACCCCTCAAAATTTGAACCAATGTCATGCTCAATACTTCTATTTTCCCATTTACCTATGGTTGCATACATTTTCAATGGAAACAATCTTCTTATTTTTACCTTTACCCTTATTCTTCTCACCCTTCTTGGAATATCCACACTAATTTGAATGCTTCAAATAACTTAGTTTTCTTTTTTTCTAGTCAGATTTGTCTATGGACTTGGGCTTGAATAACATAAATCTCCTGATAAAATATAGACAAGAACAACAACATGGCAGAAAAGGCTCACTAGCCAACACTCCAAGTATTCAAACCAATGGTATATATTTATAGTCCAATGGGTGATGCCACCTCATAGAGAGATTTTATCTAGATCCTAAAATCATGCATGATGACTAGGCTAGACAATCTTAACTAACTCAATAGTCATCACTTGAGGATATATTACTAATATCCTAAATGAATAATACAAATATAGGTGACAATTTAGACTTAGTGATTGGTTAAGGTAAGCCATAGGCTAACACAAATCGCATGAGCTCATTATTAACCTCATTTTACCCCTTTGGTCAGGCAAACATAAGCTCATAAGGTCACCTCCAACTGCAGAATAGGGGAATCCAAAAATGGGACATTACATATAATATGTTAGCTAGATATGGTTATATAACAATGGAATGGTTGAGGACATGGTTGGAGATGTTGACGATGTAGTTATCCATGACAATCAACCTCATGAGAAATAATAAGAACATGAGAATGATTGTTAAGAGCTTCGTGAAAGGATCTTGTTAGTTCCCATAAGGCACCAATTGATTAGGTAACATCAAAGATGTTGATGAAAACCATACAAATATGAAATTAGTCATGCCAATGTTGCATGAGTGTTGAAAAGGAATTGGGTAATTCCTTTAGTCATGCTTTGATATCATAAGTTGATATGTTTATGTTGTTTGAACGCATTTGTGAGAATGATACCTGAGTGGGGGTATAATGGTAAATGTAAGAAGCCTTGGACATATAAAGATTTTTTAATAATATTTGAACGCATTCATATGAAATAGAATGTCATATCATGTTGTGTTGGTTATGAGGTAATCACCAAGGCAAGCCAGGACTTATGATCCTGTTATAAAAAATTGTACCATGCGAGACAACCATGTGTGAGGTCTTAGTGTGGTTGGACTTGGGAAAGGCTATAGCAATGCATAAGTATCAAATGGTCTCCCTGATTGACACACTGTTTTGTACTATAGCCTTCTTGCCAACACTGAAGAGCACTTAAAGGGTATAATCCTAGTGTTGTGTTTGGGTTGAAGAGGAAGGTGTCGATATGATCAAACAAGTATTAGGGAGGTGGCCAGATGATGTGTTGACGCATTTGCTAAGACATACAACCCATCATGGTGGATTGCATGACATGATGATGTGGTATTATGTGTAATGCAAACATAAAATAAATAAATAAATGAACATTGTAATGAAAAAACTAATAATGATGTCAATAAACATAATGGGAGGGGAAGGGAGGTATCCCACAAAACAAACAAAGAGGTATCCCACAAAACAAACAAAATAATATTAGTAATAATAAAATATAGTTTAAGTGTGCAAGTGGTGATCATGCATACATGTATGTTGGCACATAGGTTTGATTACATTATCACAATGAGTATGTTAACAATCAGAGCAATGAAATTATTGGTATCTCATAATTCTGAGATCATTTCATAAGTTGTTGTAGATATTGTAGTGTTAAAGAATTGTATGCATAAGTAGTCATGTTTTCTTTGACTATATGAAGCTCTATCAGTAGAATAAAGTTGTAGAAAGAAATATCTTGGATATGACAATGAAATAAGCCATGGTGAAGACAAAGACTATTTCCTACAAAAATTGAAAGTTAAGTATTACATGGAACTTCGTTTATTATTTGGAATCTGATTGCTATGATAATTATTTCCAAAGTTGGTTGACAGATAAAGAGATAACTCGTATTACTTGTATGTTTTTGGCAAGATGGGATGGTGGATCTACCTAGCAAGGTAAAATTATGGTTGTTGTAAGATGGAGAGCAAGGAGAGAAAGCTACCATAATGCCACTGGAAGCCTATGATATGTCTTGATCACCATAAGTTATTGATTGATTGGAGGTTATCAATGGTGTGCTCTGACAATAAAACTGTATAATTTGGTGCTCTACTTACATGTCAAAACCTTGGCAAATGATGGAATGCTCAAGGGTCTATTTAGTAGAGAAGGGGATGTTTGAGCCTAGAAGGGTGAGTGGTTGCAAGGAGGAGGCAACATGAATGAATTTGCTACGAGAGATTCATGTTGTATGTTTGTCGGGATAAGGAGGGTGTGTCAAGTGTGTCAAAAACGACAACGAGTTAACTCTCACACGTGGAATCCACGTGGAGCAAAGATATATTCATACAAACAAGTATTGGACTTATTTGCACACTTATCTTGTGTTATGAATACATATGCTTCAAGCATGAATTTGAAAAATTCCCATGGATATGATAATTGTTGTATAAAATGTTTATGACATGCATGCTTTTCTTAGATGATTAATTTAGGTGCATGCTAAGATGTGAAGACTTTGGAGGAGAACAAGGTAGTGGAAGGAAATGCAAAAGCATTGTGTCTAAGATAGCCACTAGCTATGAAAGTAGGCAATAAAGAGGATAACATTACAGGTGCAACTAAATAATGAAGACAATGATCTCGTTATTGGAAAGAAAAACACCGAGGATAATGTTATTCCAAGGGGGGCACGAATGTAATACCCCCAGTTGAACATTGAACATGACGTGTGTACTAATGCTTCAAGTGCACAAGGATGAGCCAAAGCCAGTTGAGGTGTGATGTGCAAGTATGTGGTAAGTTTGGTAATTCAATTACCACTTGATTATATTGGAATTAATATAGAATAAATTTAATAATATATTAATAAAGTACACTTGGGGCTATAACATTCTAGGATCACCATGGGGGCAATGAACCAATGAATGGGAAAGTAGGGTGGGTTCAAGAAACAATGTTTTATTGTTGTCTCTGAAGTATCAATATTCCAACTCCTCCTATCCTTTGGTCTTGTGTGTCTCGTGTTTTATTTTCCCAATGTTCATGGAAGGGCATTTGCTCTCCTTGCAAACATTGTGTTCGTGCAAGCTTTTGGGAAGGGTATTTTCTCAATCTTCAAGAAGAGGGTACTGCATCCTACCAAAGGAGTATGTTTCCAAGCATGGATAATTGTTGAGAGAAAAGAAAAAACTTAATTACATCTAGAAATCCATGGTACTAGTAGTGGATATTCATTGTCCAGAATGAACTAGAGAATGGAATGAAGCGGGATAGCTTGAGGGATTGTTTAGTAGAGAAGGGGATCCCATTCCTTGTGTTGTGCAAGTTGGGGGGGAAGAGAGGTTGGATGAGTGGGATTATTGTAGTCATAATGGTTTGAAATGTAATTCCTTGGTTCTGATATCTATTAATTGGGAGGAGTGAGGAGAATCAGAGCCATAAATTCACCCTTGTTGTTTCATTGCCCGACACGAGAGTGGCATCTACATGAGTTGGTGCCTATGGTTGGGAGGAAAAACACTCTCATGGAGCTATTTTACCAAGTGCATCCACTGAATAGATAGGTAAATTAGCTATTGTTGTTCAATTGTTGAAGATTAACATTTGTGGGTTTGTTGTGTTTAAAGATTATATATTTAATTGGGAAATGAAAAATCTGGAATTTAGCATTGTATCAAGAATGCATCTTGGACTATTTGAGAGTCGTTCGTATGTAGATTTCAAGGTTGTTACAACCATCATTTTGTAATGCAAAGAGTGCAATATTGCCTCTATTTTGTTAATTAAATTTCAACTATGCCAAATGGATGTAATTGACATTATGGGTATCATAAAAGATACCAAAATAATGGGAGAAAATATTTTTTTCATGGGAAAGGATTGTATATGTATGTTGTTATTTTATCCCATTCACTAGCTATTAGTATTCCAGGGACTATCTGAAAATATGTTTTATGTGCTAAAATGTTTGAATGTATACATGGGTAATAGATGAAATTGAAACGAGTAGTGTTATTTCTATTGCTAACTTATATTTTCTTATAAAATTATATATCATAATGTTGATTAGAGAAAAAAATTGGGCAACTAGGGAGATTACACCTCCCTGGAGGTTGTAAGGTTGAAACATCCAAGGTATTAATGGAATTGAGCCAATGAAGATACCCTAGGATGAATTTAATGGAACTTGCAAGGTTGGGAAGCTGGTGACAACTGATATTTGTGGAGATGTTTGGGGATGATAGGTGCAAGCAACCTAAGGACGTGAGAAAAGTGAAAGGAGCTTGATCACTAATCCAAGTGTGTACCTACAAAATAGGATTTTCCAAAATAGAAGAATCAAAGAGACTTTAGAAAGATGATTTGAATGGTATAAATAAGCAAGGAGAGTGACCTCAAGGTGTAGCTAAACATTATCTTAGTTGTTGGAGGGTCCAAGTCATATGGACTTGTTGTACCAACCTGTTGACTTGTTGGAGGGTCCAAGTCATATGGACTTGTTGTACCAACCTGTTGACTCAGTGTCATGGGTTTGGTAAGAAAATGCCATGGGTTTTTAGGCCTTGTTATCCACTAGTGGTGTTTGGACATTAAGGGGATCATGAAGGCAAATTTCCAGACGCATAATCCATATACCATTTGTCGAGTGACCATGTGGAAGCCAAACAGTCCAAGAAGGAAGCATTTTCAGTTGTTTGGGAAGGAGTACTTCATCAATAATTTATTTTCATCATACTAGACTTTTCTGCATTATATCGAGCGACAATCTCCAGCTACCTAAATCCAACACTTGTGTCCTTTATCCAACAAAAGAAAAGGTTCATGGAACAAGGTATTATGCATGAACAACAAGTAATACATGAACCCGCGAAGGTGCCCTGATTAGTTGTGCATACATGTCATAAGTGTGGTTAGCCCCTTCCCCATAACCATGAGCCACTTGCAAATGAGCCTTGGACTATTGGCATATGCGATTGTGTTGAAGATCATGAAAGATCGTGGCTTGGTTCAAGGTCATCTGCAATGTCTGAGCTTGGTGGACTATTTCAAATTCATAGATGATGGGTTGAAACAAGCTCTTGACAAAAATCCTAAACTTACAAAGAAAGTTTATGTTTGCTAGGATGCACTAAAATAACTGTGGAAGGCATTGTGACAATGATGAAGGGACACACAGAGAAAAGTGGAGATAGCACGCTTGGACTAAAACTTTTGGGAATCCATGGCCTTTCTGGTTTAACTAAAGATCACCTTGATAATTACTTGAAAGCTTCTTTGGATGGTGGTTTATAACAACAGTTTGAATTGGTGAAACCCTAACTTTATCATAATGGCCATTATTGCCTATGATGCAAAAACTTTACATTCAAAAGGGTATGTGAATATTGTTGGAGAGGCAATAATGAATCTGGAGATCGAAATGAATTCTTGGGACAACTTGCTTTGGAGAGTCACACATACAAAAGGTAACATTTGCTTGGATACTTGCCATGACACAACTACAACTCTTATCTACCTGATTGTGCAACTTCAACAACTTTTGCATCTGATTATGAAGAATATGTTGTTCACTTACAAACAAGGTGAGATACTAGTAAGCATGTTAGTTCCCTTGAGGTGAATGATGGAAATTTTTACGAGACAATGCAAATTTACAGTAGTGTTGTATTTCCTGCAAACAAGGAGTATCCAAACATTCATCATACTTCTGAAACCACATCAGTTGGGTTGATGGATGTCATAGTGGAGAATGATTTTTCTTTAGGAGACCTTGCAAGACTTTAAAATGAAAAGGCTCCAGACTCTACAGTGAATGGTCAGTCCCATTTTGTCTTAAGTGAATTTATAGTGGAAGAAGGTTGTGCTTTTGAAGGTTGTGTATCTGCATCTATCTGCGATGAAGATCCTTCAGTGAAAGAAAGAGAACGTTGTGAACTTACATCAAGCATTATACCAGAGGATATGCATGCCCCAAGTCAATGAGAGATTTTCTTTTTGTATATAGAAGACTATATTTTCCTGATTCATTTCCTAAGTTACAAAGATTTGAAAGCAAACAGTTAAAGGTTAGTGAATCAGTTAGGCTTAATAATACCACTATGGTAGAGAAAGGCCACAAACTTGAACAATGTCAGAGGTATATTTTTGTTTGCATTGCTCG
The DNA here is from genome assembly GCA_900067695.1 of Picea abies. NCBI lineage: Eukaryota > Viridiplantae > Streptophyta > Pinopsida > Pinales > Pinaceae > Picea > Picea abies. The sequence continues at coordinate 5,849 of CBVK0100189387.1, read as the reverse complement.
TTGTGAAGAGTGTGAAAGGTGCATTGATGGAAACGGGTTTGAAGAAACCTTATGTTTAGATCTTTTGTGTTCTACTTGTTGGCTTCAACTTCCGAAGTGCTCAGAATGCAACAAGCTTGGCTGTGGGAGACATGCAGATCACTTCATCAGACAACCAAACACCTCTTTTGTCTATGGTGATTGTATGGGAGTGTCAGTTGGTTGTCTGGGTCCAAATTTTGATGGTTTTTCCTGACTCTTTGAAGATCTAAGAGGTGTATCCCTGAGTAGCAACACATTTATAACAACATTATTGAAGGCACATCATCTGTGGCAAGTTGTAGTGGTCTAACTTATCATTTATATAGACTTGTTAAATTGCAGTAGATGATTGAACTAAGGTCCTAGATTTTCCGTGTGGAGAATAAATCAATGGTTTAGGGTGAAAATGTATCCAACTCTTGGTGTACACACACACACACACACTTGTGTAACAACTTATGGATTGGGCCGACCTGAAGTTTGGTTTGAATTAGATATTGTATGGATAGGGCCGATCTATTATGGGTTTTAATGTCATTGCACACTGGAAAAAAACTGACTGTGCCAACCTATATTTCAATTTAGAGTCGACCTTTGTATGTATTGATAGTGCAATTGATGTAATGAGGACATGTACCCCCATCCTTGTAGGAGAGTTTGGAATTTTTATTGGCATACTTGGAGGAGGAGACCCAAGACTAAGGGTGAACATTCCCTTTGGAACCCTACCTATGCATTTGGGAAGGTCGTAATTTGTGTCTTGCAAAGGATGAACGAAGAATTTACATTTAGAAGGGCCTTTGGAGGCTAGATGTTGCACCAAAGCCCCCCTTATTTCCCTTCATTTATGGAGGGGGATCATATTTTAGGGCTCATTCCCCTTTGATCTTGTACATGTGGCATGAATGCCTCCAAATTGTTTTATTTTATATTGTGTAATTGTTGAAGAGGGCTTTTTGCCCCTCCAATGGCTAGAATAGGGGATTTTAGTTTAGAAAATAATATTTTAATGTACAAGGAAGTTGAGCATCTCTTTTATAAATAGAGATGGACTTCCTCTCATTTTGAAACAATGACTTGAGGGAGAAATCCCTTAGGAGGTATGAAATTTGTTGGAGTATCTTTATCTTGGACTTGTGTTGTGGATGAAAGATTAAGGAAGTTTATTGGACAGATCAATTGTGGATGCCTTTTTCAAGTTTGATGGATGATCCATGAATTATGGTTTCTTCATGCATAGCGACTTGGTGTAGTAAGTGTTCTTTCCAAGAATTTATGTTTATTCATGGTGTTCTAAGTGGATGCTCTATCAAATGGTTGATAAGTTGCATGTTATCTTATTTCCCCTGGATAGTTGTGTTCGGAACCCTGAGGAAGGATTAAGATTGTTTATCCCCTTCTTTTGTTTTCTCCATCTTAATTTTGTTAAAACATATAAGGTCAAGTTAGGGATTATGATTGTATATCCCCCTAACCTTGTCCTTATTAGTTAAAATCCAGGGTTTATGATTATATAAACTCCAGGGTTTGACTTCTTTCTACTTGACCTTCTTGCTAGACACCATATAAGAAGTAGGACGACACCTAGGGTTTATGATTGTATAAACTTTAGGGTTTCCTTCCTATAAAGTTAAGCCTAGGCTCATGATGGTTTAATCCTAGGGTTTTGATCTTAAATTCTTCTCTTGCTCTTAGCCTCCATTGAAATTGTTGCATTGAGTCCATATGCTCGATGAAAAGACATTGATCTCCAATGCTCCAACCTCTTTTATGCCCTAAATCTTACAAAAACCATTTTTCTTGGACTCACTCTTCACGTTTGTCTTGAGCTTCATTGCCCCAGGTCCTAGCAATCTCAACCCAGGGAAACCCCCTTGAGTCAGAGAAGAGTTGGCTTGAAGTGAAAGAGGGTTGATGAGGTGATAGTGGCCTACCTCTTTGTTACATTGAATCGCGCTTGAGATTTTAGAATTTATCCATATAAATGCTAGTTTGTGTGATAACAAGCCCAAAACGAATCTCGATTACACATGTCAAAGATTCACATATATAACACCCCCAAGGAACTCATGATACACTTCCCACCAAGAAGTCCCCGACTTGACCCATGAAGTTAAGAAATGCCCCCAATAAGTGCCCCAAGGGTCAAATTGAACCAAACTAGTGATCAAAGGCTAAATACCAGGGAGGAAAGGCACCTAAAGAACCGACCTAAGCAGTAGACATCCTAGAGAGGTCCCACATTTAGGCTAAGTTGAGGGGACTCCAGGAAGGTGATCCATTGCATTAAAGCATTTATTGAGAGGTATATTATCATCATTGGGTGAGTCACATACTATGAATGTGGCACATGAGTGGACCACAAAAAACACCTCTTGGTGGGTGGGCATATCTGACTATAACCCAAGTGCAAATATCATATGCTACAATTGTCTCTATCTATAACATTGAGTTTTAGCCATTAGTTGCTCGATCCCAAGGCTAAGCAAGAGGTATCCAAACACTCTATGGTCCAAGTCCATGAAGTTTGTTCCTCAAAGATGCCCACGAAGAATTTGTTGGTAAATGGACATTGACCAACTACCCCATGTCTGGCTCGAGAAGTGGAACTCCTCAAATTAACCCCAAATCTACCTTAGAGTTGAGTATGTAGCCAAAAGCTTTAGTTGCCAACATATACAATGGTTGGGGCTAAGGGATACCCTTGTTGGATAGATTTTAAAATCCATAGCTCTTCAAAAGATCATATTTTAATAGCAAGACAAATTCAAGCATCTACAAATAGAGTTTTGACAATGTCGATAAAGGTTGGACCAAACCCTAGAACTTGGAACAAGGATAGGATGAAGGGCCATTGAACTCGATCATGGGATTTATCAAAATCTATTTTTATAAGTAAGTTGTTGAGGCCATATAACTTGGCTCGCTCCATTCCATCCCAAACTATGATAATATTATCTATCTCTGAATGAATTTAACATGTTCACAATGGAGAATCTCGGGGATAATGTATTTGATATACAAGGACAAGGCTTCAATAAGAATTTTATATCACATATTGAGCACAATGATGGGCCTCCAATTGGTAATAAATTTAGAGTCCCTTGCCTTAAGAATAAACTTGATATGTCCTCGATTGATTTCCACTTCCAAAGATATGTTGTGAAGGGCTTCATGATATACTTGTAACAAATGAGACTCGATAAACTCCTAGGCGGCCTTGTAAAATTCACAGGGGAACTCATCAAGGTCAAGGGCCTTATCGCCGTCCATTTCATGCAAGGTTGTACATAGCTCATCTAGAGAAAGGGCCAAGTCACAGGCTCTCATATGCTTTCCAATAAGTTTACACAAAACTAGGTCAAGTCCTTTTTAGGTGGCTTCCCGTCTTCCAGGAGAAGGGCCTTGGGTTCAAAACACCATTTTATAATGCTCCATAAATTCTCTTTCAATTTATTTTTGATTGGATGTTCAACCCGGGGAAGTCTTTAGGGAAGAGATAGTCTCACTAGCTTCCTCAGTGGCGAGAGCTTTAAAGAAACCCTTTGTAGGTGGTCCTAAGTTTTGAGTTAGTGTAGCAATGCATGTAGTTGAGTGCCTCTTGCTTGACAAACACCATCCATCGAAAAAATAACATATACTACACCTTTGTAGCATGAGCTTGATTTTGGTCACCATAGGGCACCCATTGTAACTCCTCCACGAGCCCTTCCAATGCATTGAGCAATGCCTTATTGCGATTGAGACACAATTCGACTATTTTCTTGCCATATTAGCATAGAAAAGTGAATATTATAAAGATGGCATTTCCCCACCAATGTATTCAACCATTCTCTCTATGTGGTTTGGGAATCAAATTCCACATGGTATAGATACAAGCTACGTAGTGAGGGCTCCGGAGGTGTGAAGTATTAAGGATATAATGGCTCTGAAGCATTCACATGTGCTAAATTCCTCATGAAAAGATAAACTAGATGCACTGGTGATAAGATAGAGAGGGTGTGTGTGTGTTACACGAGTAATTGACCAAGATGTCAAGGGACAACATGCACAATAATAGGTGATGCTACAACAACCCTATATTGTACAATTGTACAACTATAGTTCAATGTCTTTAAGGGAAAAGTTGTAAAACACAACACTCATATGTGGGGAAAATGACGGGAAGATTGTTGCATAACTTGTAAAATCCACTGGTTGGGTAATTTGCTCCACGATAATGTTGACAATCTCTTCTCCAAAACCTCATATATAAACATTCAAATTGGACAATGCTATTTAAACTGAACATAAAATTTTAGTACTGGGTGTAAGCCTTAGGATGCTCCAATAGTATCCTCCCCTCACCTCGGTCTAACATCATTGATAATTTCACTGACATGCCTTTTGATGGTTATATACGTGATGTCCATGGTAATTGCAAGTCTTAAGTGGGTAAGTTAATCTTATAGCAAAGGACCTTCTTTTCGATGACAAATCTGATATAAATTTGAAGCCTGATCAGAGCCTCACTATGATCAAGGTTCCATGCATGATGGAACATTGACATCAGGGATAATGCTTGATTTTGAGTTGATCTAGATCCTTGAAAAATCGAATAGAGTTCTAGATCAATGGGAACATTAACTTCTTATGTCACTGGATTTCGATAAGTATGGGGAAGTTTGCTCCATGATTAAACAACTTATCATTACAATGACATATCAAATGATTGAAATTTTATTTACATAATAAATTCCCATATGATGTGCCTCTTAAATGCGAATCATAATAATCTCATGTACATATATAACAATTATAAAATAAAGATACTTTATAAAACATGAAGTATACTAAAAACTTTGTAACTTAACGTTGGAGTACAAATCCCTAAAGGAGAACTTCTTGTGATCATGAGGTCATCAACATATAGAATGAAGATCGACAATGAGTCTAAGGTTCTCAGAGATTTTGCATGACATGTTTTCTATGATGAACATGGGTCCATTGCACTTTTTCCTTGGTCTCGAGATCAATCAGGATGCTTCATGCATCAAGCTATCTTAGACTAAGTATGGCATGGATCTCTTGGTTAGATTCCACATGACCGACTGCAAGTTGGTAGCCACACCCTTTTTATCTGGGGTACATCTTGAGGATGGCGGGGATACACAATTGGTGGACAACACCTTGTATCGACAACTTGTGGGGAGCCTTTTGTATCTCACCCACACAACACCTTGTATCGACAACTTGTGGGGAGCCTTTTGTATCTCACCCACACTCGACCAGATCTCTCATATGCAGTAGGGTAGTTTCTAGGTACATGCATGAGTCAAATTATCTACACTGGAAAGCTGCCAAGCCCATCCTCATATATGTTAATGGCACCACTAGTTACGGGGTCCACTATGCAACAGGTTGTGCATTGGATCTCCTGGGCTTCACAGACTTTGATTGGGCTAGCGATAACATAGATCACAAGTCCACTTCCAGGTATGTTCTCAATTTGGGTTCCAGTCCCATCTTTTAGTTGAGCGAATAACAATCAACAATTGCTTCATCGTCACCAGAGGCCAAGTAGAGAGAAGCGATCAACGTCACTATTCAAGCACTTTGGCTTCAAAACTTCCTCATTGAGCTTGACATCCAATTCCATCATTCAACTGTGATTTGGTGTGACAATAAGAGTACTCTCAAGTTTTGCAGAGACCCATTGCAGTGATAGCAGACCAAACACATTAAGATCCATATGCATTACATCAAAGAGTTTGTACATGACAAGATCATCGATTTGCAGTACAATCCATCCACCGAATAGACTGTATACATCTTCACCAAGACATTTA
>CBVK0100189386.1:0-13954 GCA_900067695.1 Picea abies | reverse complement strand
TAACAAATTAAAAACAACTCCTAGAACCTTAAACGTTAAATCCAATCTAGTAACTAGGGTCAACCCCCCTTGGCTTCCCTAGGAGTAAGCCTAGAGGGAAGAGGTTCCAGTCAAGGTGACAGTGTGGACTGTGAACCTAGGCATTGTGCCTCCAAGGACACACTAAGTGAGCTGGACTTTGCTCACGTCTGCAAGTGTGTATAAGGATGGCAACATCTTTGGCGCCGTTGTCGGGGATAAGTCATTTATCCTTGGTCAAAACGACTTAACTTATTTTTTTTAAAAACTAAGTAATAAAAACTTTAATCCATAAAATTCTTTGAACTTGCATTGATTGCTTTTGTTTGCTTCTTTTCCAAGTGGCGACTCCATTGAACAAATCTATCAAGCATACTGCAAGGAGCAATCCTTGTTGGCTGCTTGAAATTCTTGGGGAAGAAGCACTCATTGATGTCCAATTCTTGTTCCAAACTTAACAAATTAACTTTTGTTTTCCTTCTTGTTTTTGCTTTGTTTGATGCTCTTGTTTGTCTGAAATAAACTTGGTCATCTAGTGACTTCACTTTAAAATAAATTGACAAAGTTTTCTTCAAGAAGGAACTCATGGTTTGGTCTCTACATCCTTGAACTTGAAAAGGCTTTTGGATGAAGTTAACATGTTTGCACATGAATTAGATGATGACTTTATGGAAAGATGGAGGGGAAAGAACCTCCCAGATATGAACACAATCAATTCAGACACAAAAGAAGATACTCCACCAGATCCCATTAAGGAGCTTAAAGAAATAATTCTAAACATACATTATGCCCATACTAAACAGTTTGAAGCCATGAAATTGCAACTAGATATCATGGAGGCTCTCCTAACAGAAAATGAAACGTATATTGAATATCCAGACCCCCTTGAACTTGAGCTTGATAGTGAAGAAGATGAGAAAATTCATTGGGAGATTCCGGATGAATCCATGTATGAGTCAGTCATTTATTTTGAGGAGATAAAGGAGATTGAGTTGGAAAACGTTGAATATCTAGATGATTCAAGTCCCCACCCTCCTCCCGAGGAACCAATTTTTTTGAAGGGTAACTTTCAAAATCTTGAAGAAAACAGTATGATGGTTCCTATGGTGTGTTCTTTTTCAACCTCTCAACTAGAAGATGAGTTAATGCAAAATTATGTGGAAATGGAAGGCAACTTCAGTTTATCAATGTCATATCATTATGAGTATTGGTTGGCCTCCCACCTTGACAATCATGAGCAACAAAGTATTCAAAGTTTACACGGCTTGTCATATTCCAGTGTTTGGTTGAAAGGATGAAGGAGCATGGTACTTGGCTGGTTCTTCCTCACAAAAAGTTCCAAGTTGATAAAACTTGGGAAGGGGTCTTCTGTGAGTCATCCTGGACTTGGATTATTCAGACACCTGCGGCATTAGTTCACCCATTGCATGGGTGTTTGTAACGTATCTCTAACCCTTCCTTGTATTTTAATTTTGTATTATTTCAATTTATTGTGTCAATATGTACTTAGAATTTTTTTTCGGTATCATAGTTTCATGTTGTAATTATTATGTTGTACTTTAGATATTTCATTATGTAGATGTTGTTTATAGTATTGATTTTATTTTATCATGTATGAATATGTACTAATGTTAAATTTCTGGTGTTCACTTTGGGGAGCACTCTGTTTTGTAGATGTTGTATTCTCGTATGCTCTCCACCTCATTTGAGTAGATCAAACACATGTCCCCATGTGGAGCCAGATGTTGACCGCCTATTCAGCTAGGGGGTCAACTCATGTGCCATGAAGATATGCATCATCAGATGCAAGTATGTTGAAGACATTTTGGTTCTACTTGGGCATTTTATGCCTCCAGCACAAAATTTTGTAAACGAAATTTCCGCACCCCTGCGTGAGTTAATAATGTAATAAGTCTGCATGGATCATCATTAGGTCAGGTACCATGGGATGTTTTCATTAGGTGAGTTCCTTTCACCGAGGGTTTTTTATCCTCAGGTTGTCAACTGGGCTTTTTAGCCTGGTTGATTTCCCATGAGTTTTTCCCTCACACATGCAATAATTCATCCAAAGTGGTGAACGACATTCTAATGGTATCATCCTCTGGTAGCTATTGTTTAGGAATGATGTAAATGACCGTGCCAGACAATGTAGAAAGTTTTGTGGAATTTCGTCGAGTCTAGATAGGTTTTTTTTTAATTAATTAATTTTCCTAAGGTTGGAATTTTAATTATTTAATTAATTAAATGTTTTTGAGCAAATATTGTAAAAATTGGGTCTTTGGGTTTTTTATAGGAGTATTTGTACTCAAAAGAAATGGAATGGCACCCACTACACCCATAGACCATGTTTTAGCTCAGTCGGACAAAGTTTGCTATGCATTTGTCCACCCGGAGTCAAATTCAATCAAAACAACAATTTTAATTACTAAGTCATTTTTGTAATTTTTGTAAAAAAGAGTTAATGGGTTAGTTTGAAGGTGGAATAGAGCAATATTAGACTTTACCTAACCCTCCCAACCTTTTCCAACCTATTCTAACCCCTTACCCACCTTCTACACTCAAAAATCATGGCCCCCTAGGGGGAGTGACGTTTTTCCTTGGTGGAGGTTGTTGTGACTTATTTGGAGCCCCCTCTCATAAGTTATGACTCCCTTTGACCCCCACATCACCTCCTAGGATGATCCCACTCATTTTTTCTCATTAATCCCCCTCCATTCCTTCATTTTCACCTTTTTTTTGCCCTCTCGAAGAGGAGTTACGCCCCCCTCTTCTAGAAACTCCACAAATGATTTTTTAAAAATTATTTGAGACCTCTCACCTTCCTTGGCATCAATCCCAAGGCCTCCCACACCTCTTTTCTTGATCCCAACACCTCCTAAATTTTTCTACACCCTAGATCTAGCTTTCAAACCCTAGATGGTGTGCCCTAGCCTTGAGATCTACTCTTATGCTTGGTGGTGGACACTTGGCATTGATCCAAGAGAGGTAGGTTTGCCTCTCCAAGTATAAATAGATCCCTCTCCTCACTCCCAACTCACCATTCTTTGAGCTAAAGTTATGCTACTGAATTTTTGCCTCATCCATCTTGCTCTTGCCATCTCACATTCACTCATTTCTCTTGAGAGCATTGGAGAAATTAGTTGCTTCAAGGCTCTCCCATTTGGATTCAATAATAAAAGCTTTGGAGGATTTTGGATCAATCTAGAGTAATCAGATTTGTCTATTGCACATGAGGTGATCTTGTTCTTTTACATTTTGTGAGTTTTTAACTAGTTTCTTAAGCAAATTAGTTTTTTTGGGTAGATCATTTGACATTAGTGTTGTTGATCTATATATGTTGGTTAGTTAGCATTGTGAATTAGTTCATTTTACTAATCTATCTTATCATATTATGCTATTTTTGGACTCACATCTTGTTTAAGTGTGCAGATTTTCCTCAAAAGAGTTGGTTGGAAGAGACTTTAGAGGGGTTTGTAGCCAAAGCTTTCATAAACTCCTTGCTTTTGATTTGGATCTAGTTTATTTCTGTTCATTCATATCATATTTCTGTAGCTAACTTGTCTTAGATAGGTCAAAATATTTACATTTCAACTTGGAGATTTTATGTGGAAATTTTCTGTGTAAAAACAGAAAAATTTCTTAACATTTTTTGTGTTTTGCAGCTTTTCCAGCAAGCTTTTGCTTGCTGGTTTTTGCAAATTCTTACCAAGAACAAGGGGAAACGCTACCAAAATTCACTCATACAACATCCCCAAGAGGTTCCACGAGTTGGGTAACGAATCCCTTCCCTTTCTTCTTTGTATATTGCATTTCTTTGCTCTTATTTCAGCTTATTCGTTTCATTCTTTATAAGTGTTTTTTATTTCTTGGCCCACTTGTCTACAAGGCAAGGTTGTGTGGCTAATATAATAATCAATCAAGTTTTTCTTATTTCCAACCCTCTTTGGCCAAAAATGGTAGGCTTGCCTCCACCTTGGCCATTGTGAGTGGTTTGCAATTTTGTTAAGTTTACTTCATTTGATTAATTGTTCTAAACCCTCTTTGACCAATAATGGTAGGCTTGCCTCCACCTTGGTCATTGTGAGTGGTTATTTCAATTTATAAGTTTGATAAGTGTTAATTGCCTACACCTTGGGAGAGTAATCCCCAAAATCGTAAGGCTAAAGGAAAATTTATTCATACTTGATGATATATGCTCTAATGGTCTAATATATTCTGGGATAGTTATCATAATAATCTTGCCTTTTATTTCAAGTTATTTCTCTTCATATGCTTATAAATGTCTTATGGGTTAATGATTTAAGTTTTTCTTAAGTGATATAACTAATCTTTTCCTTAAGTCATTTATCTCATTTATCTTCTAAGCATATGTGATCTTTTCATAGTTTAGGATATAGATCTTTCACATTGCTAAGTTTCCATTTTAAGTATATCTATCTTTTCATTGGTTTAGCATACATATGGGTGAATGATCTATCTTTACATTGGTTTAACATACATATATGGAGTGAATGATTAATCTCTAAATCTTATTCTTGTTATCATTTCGGCAAGTTGTCCTTGCCTTTTCCTTTTTGCAAAGTTACATGCTATTGATGATGAATGGAATGCTATGTCAATGATGGTTATCTTATAATCTTTTTCATTCATGTTATCTTATTATATGGTCTAAAACGTTACATTTTCAGCATTACATTTCAAGCACACTTTTACATTCATGTTATTTCATGTTTATGGGCTGAAATATTTACATCACTAGCACTTCATTTTGAGCAGTTTCATTTTCGGTTTTGGGCCTAAAATACAAATTTTAAGCACCTAAAATACTCCTAAAATTAACCAAACACACATAAAGACTCACCCACGAGTCATAACAACATTTTAGACAACTTAGGTAGCTTTATTCAACCATCTCCACCATCTAAAATGGGTTTGAGGAAAACAACGGAAGGAAGTGGCAGGGGATCGTCCCGTGATCCTCCAGGAGGGGATCCTTTCCGGGAAGTACTCTTACTGTCAGGGCTGACCTGGGAAGCTAGGGTGGGCCTCATTGCCTTACTATTTTGAGCACCCGGCAGACATTTGGCCAAGGGAGGAGGAAGTTTAAAGCCCCAACATAGTTTAGGGGGAGGGAACTAAAATTTACTTAACTTTTAAGGAACTCCTTAATCACTTAGTTGCATAGATAATCCATGTGTGTTGGGGGGACTTAGATGTATGCTTAGGAACACACTTATTGCAAGCACTTAATATTTTATAATCTTTACTTGCAATCTCATGGTTTATCTCTAATTGTCTTAAGTTTATATGAGCATTTGTGTTAAAACATTGATATATCTTTCTTATTTGCTTTTGTGGTGTGATTCAAGAAGGAGTTGAGTATTCCACTTGGGGAGGCATCACCTTCTTGAGTCTTGAGTGCTTTTATGGTTGCCATTGAAAAGCAGTCGAATAGAGTAAGTGTTATTGGGGCATGCTTGGCTTATGCGATTGATCAAAGTTTGAGTATTTCCTAAACTTGCATAATTTGGCTTACTTGTATATCTTGTCTTTTGTATCATCTTGTATCTTTGTAATATTTGTATTTCATTGAATAAGTAATTGTAATTTTTAGTTTGTGGGGGTAGTTGCAACATGCCTTACTTGTAAACTTTTTGAAATTGAACACCCTCAAATTTAGTTGACCCCATTTGCCCAACCTTAGGCACTTGTCATAGTTGACTTAGGGAAAGAGTTGATTGTCATTTAGATTAACTTGCACTTTGCATTTGTTGCCTTAGCATCTTAGGCTAGTTTTCCCCCTTAGCCTTTAACAAATTAAAAACAACTCCTAGAACCTTAAACGTTAAATCCAATCTAGTAACTAGTGTCTACCCCCCTTGGCTTCCCTAGGAGTAAACCTAGAGGGAAGAGGTTCCAGTCAAGGTGACAGTGTCGACTGTGAACCTAGGCATTGTGCCTCCAAGGACACACTAAGTGAGCTGGACTTTGCTCATGTCTGCAAGTGTGTATAAGGACGGCAACATGAACCACTGCATTTTTGTAGTAGTGGACAGGTTGACGAAGTTTGCACACTTCTTCGCCATAGCTACCAACTTCAGTGAAACACAGGTGACCGAACTATTTTTTAGGGAGATTTTCAGGTTGCATGGCCTACCCAAGACCATCGTCAGTGACAGGGATAGCAGGTTCATGAGTACATTTTCGCAGGAGTTATTCAGATTGGTTGGTAGGGCCTTGACCCCTAGTACAAGCTATCATCCTCAAATGGATGGACAGACCGAGATAATCAACAAGTGGGTGGAAGGCTACCTCAGAAATTATGTGGCAGGGCAACAGAAAGCATGGGCCGGATGGTTTCACTTGGGAGAGTATTGCTACAACACCACCCAACACGTGTCCATAGGCATGTCACCATTCAGGGCCTTGCATAGCTACGAACCTTTATCTTTTGTGGAGATTGCTTTTAGTGACAGTCGGGCGCCCATGGTACAGGATTGGATATAGTAGAGCCAAGACATTCTCAGAGAGTTGAAGGATCATCTACAGAGAGCACAGAACCAGCAAAAGGTCCAAGTAGACAAACACAAAGTTGACCGTGCTTTTGAGGTTGGTGACTTAGTCTATCTAAGGCTCCAACCATACAGGCAGGCTTCCATAAAGAGAAGTGGGGCAGAGAAGCTACAGCCATGTTTCTTTGGGCCCTACAGAGTCAGCAGGAAGATAGGGGCCATAACTTATGAGCTGGAGCTTCCACAAGGCAGTAGAATACACAACGTCTTCCATGTCTCCTGCCTTAAGAAAGCCATAGGCCAACACATCACACCCATTGAGGTATTACTTCCCATGGATGAAGAAGGACAACTTGTTTTGATTCCGGAGGAGTTATTGGAGGTCCGAGAAAAGAAGCTCAGGAACAAAAGCATCAAAGAGTACCTAATCAGATGGAAGGATCTACCCATTGAGGATGCCACATGGGAAAATGAACAAGTGGTGAGAGAAACAGGTTTGGAATTGCTTGAGGACAAGCAATTTCTAGCAGAGGAGACTGTAATGTTCCCCACCTCTTGATGAAGAGGTATTGAGGAGACTCAATGGCTTAGGCATCCCCACTAGGCCATAGTCTCACACTAAGGGGAGAAGGTCAACTAGACTAAGGTTATATTCTTAAGTTAAATTGAGGAAAAGGTAAAAAGGAGTAAAAGATAACTCAATGAAAGAATATAAGAGTTGGAAGAGTTAACCCTGGGAGTTAATCTAACTCAACAGAGAAATAGAAGAAAAAGTATAAATAGAAGGCTGGGGCGCACCTATGAGGCATTATGGATTTTGGTATTTGTTTGTTATTGCTCTTGAGCATACAGTTTGGGGGTTTTGCTGTTACAAACCCTTGTGATCAACTCAGTGGTGAAAGATCCACTCACCTTGTTCCAAAGCTTGGTCTCGAGGATGAAAGACTCCACCCACACCATTCTACACTTATCACATATCCACCAATAAATTCAGAAAAGCAACAGGGTTGTACTGTTCAGGAGTTTCTAGCAAGGGCGCATCATCATCTTAAGGAGACTTCGATCCAGCTGATCAGGAGAGACGTTGGGCATTCCAACACTTGGGTTTTACTTGCAGGTGCTCAACCATCACTTTGAGGGTTTCTTTGAAGAGTTATCATCATCAGATCTTCAACTACAGTTTGGGACGACTTTGAGGCTAGGAGGACATCCTGTGATTCAATTTTTCTCAGATCTAGGGAGATCTACCTAGAATCTGGATCTGAAACTTCTACCACAAGGTTTCTATAGCCCGATCTATATTCCTGGAGAGTTTCAGAGCATTTGGAGGCCTCCTTCATCAAGGCCGAGTTATCTAGGGTTCCAGGCTTCCAGGAGGGCGCAACTTCATTAGAGGATTCAGTATTTCGAGGGCTTGGCCTTAGCATTTTGGCCACAAACTTCAGGAGGGAGAACCTATCACCCTGATCTATCAGTTGGAAGAGTTTTGGCTCATTTGGATTCTTCCTTCATCAGGGCCGATTTATTGAGGGTTTCAACCTTCTACTGGACCGTGGCATCCTTCAGCTTGAGGAGTTGGCATTCATACGGCTCATATCTGTTTGTATTGACCTTCATTTCTTATCCAACCTTTGGAGGTCTGTTTTGTATTAGCGGGAGCATTTTGTAGCAGCTCATATCTATTATCTACTGGGGCCATCTGAGGATTATTCCAGATCTACTCTTTCTATTGTATCTGATTCATGCTTCTTATAATAAAGGTAAGATCTATGCTTGTGTTTTCTATATCTTGAATATATTGTGATCTTGCATGTGTTGGATGAATCTTGTATAAACACCATTTAAATAACTGGAACACTTCAATAGCCACCTGCACATCAAACACGTCAGTGGTAGTTAGTGATTCCAAGCAAAAAATTGACTTGGGATCATTACAATGGAAGATTGTGATAATAAGCTTCTTTTTAAGGTACCCAACCTTCCCCTAAAAAACAAAAGGAGGTTTCGTCCTACAGAATACTTGGGATAAGGCACATGTTTCCAAACCATACCCCCAGTGACATAGCAAGGTAAAGTAATCAAATGGAGGTAGAAAATCTCATCACAAGTATTCTGTTTTAGGCAAGCAACATCCTCACTCTTGTTAGGATTTGAGCAAAACAATGGTTGATGATTTTCTTCATAGAATAAATCCAAATGCTCAGAGGACTACTCATCAAAATCCTCAAGGTATGACCGAAAATCATTAGGAGAATATAGGACTAGGTCATCCCTAGGTGTTTGGAAAGTATCTGTAATTATATCATCCCCTAGTTGCCAACTGTCGAAATTAGTAACCTCATGATAGTTGCAAAGGAAAATTTTGGAAATGACCTTCAGTGTCATAAATGGGATCCTTATTAGACCAATCACATCCCACTTACGCCTTCCGACGTGTATGAACTCATCAATATTATCAACTATGTCACTATTTGTATCATAACATGAAGGATTTAAAGCATTCAAGGGCTCCTGTAGCTCCTCTTCACTTTCCAAATCATAAAGTAAAGAATCATCAAAATTTTGGAAAGGAAGGTAACTCACCATGTTTATTTCTTCTTGTGCAGGAGCTTTGAGGACCTGGGTGTCTTCATCGAATGAAACAACATGCATCATTGTTTCATCCTCATGACTTTCAACTGTACAACAAGGAGAATCTTCCTTGCCCGAGGATTCCATTTCTTCTTCACTCTCTGAATCATAGAACAAGGTATTATCAAAATCCTGAAAAGGAAAGTGACTAACCTCATCCTCTTCTTCTTTTGTAGGAGCAATAAGCTCATGGATGGCTTCATCAGAGGGAGAAGAACATATTGATACTTCTTCATCGTGTTTGATATCTCCAGGCTCTCGCTCTTTAACCATATCTTCGTTATCTTCGGTAGAAGCGTGAGAAAATTACTTCCCTTCCTCGCGGGATTGGAAAACCTCTTTAGGATCACTCTCCTCAACCTCCTTTTGGTTGATGACTTGTTCCCTCCTTTCAAAGATATGAATGGAAAGTAATATCTCTAGACTAAGGGTGTCTGAGGTAAAGAGGTTTCTTACCTGGGACAAGGAGATATTTTCCTCGATTCTTTCAGCCATGCTGTGAACTTCATCAAGCATTCTTGGGCCCTTTTTACTCAGGGGAAACCCTAGATGCACTAAGAGTGCATTGGTATAGAGAAGAACGATGTACTTTTATTCAATATGATAGCTTCCAGGAATTCGATATAGTATGTCCTCAAACCTATCCTGGAACTGTCTGACAGTTTCATTCTCACTTTGTTTTATATGCTCAAGTCTTTTTAGTAGTACTGGGATGTCTTCCAACTGAATGCCCCATATTTTGAGAAAGGTTTCTTCCAATTGTTCCATAGTTGTGATGCTAGCATCAGGGAGGTTGTCATACCACTTCCTAGAATTTCCATGAAGAGTGACAGAGAAGAGTCTCACTGCCAAATCTTCAGCATCGTCAGAATTGAAAGAAATCCCACAAATCACTCATGTGATAGTCAACTCTCTCCCTATCACTACCAGTGAATCTAGGGAGATAATTTTCGTACTTAGGGGGCATTTGTCGAGGGGATCCCAAGATTTTACTCATGTCTAAAGGTTTGAGGTTTCTCGGGTCCCATAGAGAAGTCATGGTTGGTTTTTGTCATTAATGGAGTCGCCAAATAATTTTCTTAAAATCATCAAAGGGATGAGGGGATCACCCTCGGTGGATTCTCCAGGTAAACTTTGAAAAGTAAAGGCTTTTGAGTAAAGGCTTACTGAAAAGTGTCGTCTTGAGGAGAATTGACTCACTGTTCCCTGGCAACGGCGCCAAAATGTTGTCGCTCAATTTGTACTTATTACAAAGGAAAAGGTTAAAGAAAGGAAAATTGGCGTAACAAGAGATTATCCTATCACTGTCACCTCAACAGGATTCCTCTTTATATTTAGGGTTCATGGCCCAGGGGAGACGTCCCCGGTGACCTAGGGGTTTGAGAAGGCAAAGGTTAAAGTGTCTATAAAAGTATCCCCTCTCACAAGTCACACTGATCAGAAAGTCCCATGGTTTTAACTAATGAAGTAATGAAGTATTTAAATATACCTGCCCAGAACAAAGCAACAAGAAAAGATGTTTTTTGCAAGCACAACTTGCTGTTAGTACTTCATAAAACCATGGAATTGATCAATAAAAGCAATAATTGATATATGATGAAGCAAACAGATTTTTTATAACAACAATGTTTATAAGATAATAGCTTCACAATAAAATCCTTCAAATGGCTTCACAATGACCAAGAATAATTACTCAATAATAGCAAAGTGATAGCATTTGTCAGAAGCTCATTATGCGATGTATTGATCAATTTTTCAATTGCTTTTTGGTCCTTTTAGTACTGCAATAGATGGTTGTAGCCTACTTTTGTAACAACAGAAAATAGGTTAGTAGATTAGTCTATTCTAGGGTTAGGAATAGTTAGTAGAGATCTTAAGGTAATAGTTTTGAGGGTGGCTTTCATCAATCACTCAATTGTAAGGCTTAGATTAGTGTTTTTTTAGGGTAAATGGAGTCTCTTTTAATAGCTGCAATCTTGAAGGAACAAAATGATATTAAGAGAGCTAGAGACAAGAAGGTTAATGATTGAAGTGTTGGTAGCTCAAGGCTTCAATCACTAAAACTTAGGGGGAAAACGACCTCTAGGAAGTAGCTAACCCTAGGCCCTAGCAATTTTCCTCCTTCTTAGCTCAAAGATGAAGTAGATGATGGCTAGATGAAGCAAAATATGCTAGGGAGTTGCAATGGCAAGGCCCTTAGCGAGAAATCTTCAAGAAAATCAGTTTTCTAGCATAATCTAGTAGGTGAAAGTTATTAAGGAAAGAACAATAACATGTGCTTTAGCCTCCTAGGGTTTTAAGCTAGCAAATTCATAATCTTAGAATAAATGCAAGATAAATACAACCATAACCATTCAATGAAGAAGAATTGCAGAAAATTTACTTACATTCACCAAGAATCATCTAGCAATAAGCCTAGTTGAACACTTCCACCAAGAAAAATGCTAAAATACTCCAAAAATAGCCTCCTTCAAGAACTGCACACTAAATTTCAGCCAAGAAACCCTAATTAGGACGCAAATTTCATACCTCACTTAAGTGTGAGTGAAAGATGATGAAATAATACAAGGGAAAATCCCTTATTTATATAGTTACAATGACCAGAATTAGGTCAAAAAGGTTGACATGGCCAGTTTGCATGTAATATCCAGTTTTTACATAAAAATGACAATTTAAAGTTTAAACCCTAAATCAAGCAAAATAGGTGACATCATGCCCCTTTAGGGTGACGATAAGCCTCTCTAGTGAAACGTTGGCCTCCAGGAGAAAAACGTTAGGCCTCCCAAGGCCTCTGGATCAAGCCACACGTGCCACTTGGCACATAACTACCTCCAAGGTGTCCATCAAACGCTAGTGATGTCAAGGGTCACAGAGGTGACGTCATGGGCCTTTCAAGGCCAACATAAGAGTAGGAGGGAAAGACCCCCTAGGTTCAAGCCTTCTAAGTTGTCTCTAGTGGAACGTCCTCCTCTCTCTCTGGTGCAAGCCTATGACCTGTCTCTACCCCTGGCTGGGGTCTCAACATCCATATGGTGGGCTTTTAGCCCTATGGAGGTCTGAAATAATCATCTCCCCATGTGTACCTGTCCGTCAGGTGTGGCTCTGCAACAACAACAAGTACACCCTCCATGGGCTCATAGTTAGAGGGATCAAGCAATGTCAATCACATCTAATAGTCAAGTTATTTAAACATGTGCATAAAACCCCTTTTTCACAGACAAGTGCTCAAAGACGTTATGCTATTCTACAAGCCAGGTTTGGAGAGGACGTCAGGAGGTCCTATTGGGATAATTCTCATTGGATGTGGGATGTTTCCAGGTGAAGAAAAATCCATGCCATGTAAGTAGATGAGGTGGTGTAGGGATGTTTGAGTAATGGGTACAGTGATGACAAGGGAATGTATGGCTTACCTATGGGTGCCTCTAAAGAGGGTGAGTTGCACCTTGTCATGGATGCAAATGTTTCCAAGCCCATTCAATGCCTTTTATCTTTTTATCTTATTGCTTTTTCTTTCAAGAGACTAGTTAGGGGACACTGTCCTGGCATGGTGACCAGTGGTAACAATTTTACCCACAAGCATTTCACGAAGATGAAAAGGTTGGCTTGTGATGAAACCCCCTTTCTCTTGGCTATGCCACCAGGAGCTACTACCCTGGCATGGTGACCAATTGAATGGTAGTGTCATACCGCTACATGCCCATGGACCTAATAGGCTGGCTCGTGATGAGACCCCCTATCCTCCAACTAGGTCTTGATTTTATTATTTTATGGGTCCCTCTGTTTCTTGCTAAGAAGCCTTTTATTTCTTTCTTGGGGATCCCTGGGTGAAGCATCTGAAGGTTTTCTTCTTTTGGATTTTATCTTTTTCCAGCTACTTTTACCCTCTGGGCCTTTAGCCCCTTCTTCCCACAAGGTAAGGTACAACCCTTTTCTATCTTGGCAAACCTAATGCCTGAACCGGTGTAGGGAATGGATGAGAGGGGAAAAGATGAAAAGTGATAAGTATGGTGGGATTGGAAAATGACCTTTCATGAACCCACCTAATGGCAACTCAAAACCCTATGGGAACCAAATTTCTAGGGAATCCAGTCATTCCCCCCAGGTGTGGACAAGTGGAAATGCATAAGATCCAAGCACACGTCGGAAGTAAAAAGAATTAAATGCACATATTCAAATGTTTTGAGAATCAGAGTGACACATACCATGATAACCAGACTCATTACCTCATAGAGCAAGACCCACTGCTGCTGAAGGTCTAGGACGATGGCATGGATGCTTTTGTTGCTGACAAGGTGGAGGCACTGAAGAAGAAATATGAGCCCTCCAGGGCCAGGCTCAAGTCAATATGGCTCTCGATACTCCATGTCTAGGACATATGGGCCTTGAGACATAATATCCTTAGTTATCCCTAGGCTAGGGGATAATAGGTATGATTTTTGGGCATGGAGTTTCTTAACATACAAGAGCTCATATTGTCTCATTTATGGGTGCCTTTGTAGAGGGTGTGTTGCATCATCATTTTCAATGCAACCTGTTATCCCCGATATCTAGGGATAACTAGGAGATCATGTCTCGAGGCCCACTGGTCCTAGACATGGAGTACCAAGAGTAGGATTTACCTGAGCATGGCCCTGGAGGACCCATCTTTCTTCTTCTTCACCAAACTTGTCCTGTCAGCAGCAGCAGCTTCCATCACCACCGGCTTGGACTTGCATCGGAGAGGACTCTTGCTCCATGAGGTAATTGGTCCGAGGTATCATGGTATGTGTCATATTTGATCATTATAACCTTCT
>CBVK0100189385.1:0-13955 GCA_900067695.1 Picea abies | reverse complement strand
TTGGATATGATTATGAGATCATTTACAAGAAAGGAAAAGACAATGTGGTTACAGATGCACTTTCCCAAAAATATGAAGATGAAGGATCCCTTTCTTCTCTCTCCTTCATTGTACCAGATTGGAAGATGTTCGCTAGGAATGGCTACATGATCCCAAAAGTTCACATCTGATAAAAAAATTTCATTCCAATTCTCTAGTTCCCCCAAGGTACTCTTGGATCCATGAGGAGATTCAATACAAAGGCCGTTTGTATTTAAGTAAACAGTCAAAACTTAAATCCATGATACTTTCTGAGCTTCATGCTACACCCACAACTGGGCACTTCAGGTTTACCAAAACCTATGACAGGGTCAAACATTCTTTTTCCTGGGAAGGTATGAAACAATACGTTCATAACTTTGTAGATGAATGTGATGTGTGTCAACGCAACAAGGGAAAAATAGTCAAATCTCTTGTCACACTACAACTGCTTTTGATTCCACCTACTATTTGGAGGGATATCTCTATGGATTTTATTACAGGATTACCTAAATTGGGAAATAAATCAGTCATCATGGTGGTAGTCGAATGCCTCTCCAAGCATGCTCATTTATGTGCTCTTCAACACCCATTTACAACATCCACTGTGGCTCAACTTTTCATGGATTAGGTATTCAAGATTCATGGCATGCCACATTCTATTGTTTCTGATCACGACCGAACCTTCACCAACAATTTTTGGCAAGAATTGTTCAAGATTCAAGGAACCCAATTGCATCTTAGCACATCTTATCATCCCCAGGATGATGGTCAAATTGAAGTTGTCAACAAGTGTTTGGAAACATAATTGAGGTGTTTTTCATCAAAAAAGAAAAATTAGTGGTATCAATGGTTACCCCTAGTTGAATGGTGGTACAATACTTCATACCATACAGCTACCCACATTACTCCTTTTGAAGTAGTATATGGACAAAAGCCATCATCAGTTCTCTCATATTTACTAGGTGTCTTGAAGGTCCAAGCGGTTGGCCAAATGCTTATAGTTTGATAGGATGTTCTTCGTACCCTTAAAGAGAATTTGGTCATGGCCCAAAATCGCATGAAGCAACAAGCATTTCAAGGTCACTCTGAATGTCAATTTATAGAAGGGGATCAGGTGTTTCTTCGACTGCAACCTTACAAGAAAAATTCCCTCAAGGCCGACCATTGTCAGAAGTTGGTGCCCAAATTTTATGGTCCTTATATCATTATCAAACCTGTGGGATAGGTGACCTATCAATTATCTTTTCCCAATCATTCTAAGCTGCATCCTATTTTTCATGTTTCATGCTTAAAGAAGGTGATTGGAACTAAGTGCCAAACTCAAACCAACCTTCCCGAATTGGACGAAGAAGGATCCATTTGGCTATCGCCACAAGGAGTTTGGGACCAGTGTGAGCGTTTCCTGTGTCAGTGAACCATCAAGGAAGTGTTAGTCCAGTGGAAAGATACAACTCCAACAGATGCCACTTGGGAACCAGCTACCACTCTGCAACAATTTCCACATCTCAAGCTTTGAGGACAAGGTTGTTTTTAAGGGGGAGGACATGTTAGGTACCTAACCCCTCACGTAGGTAGAAAAATATATTTGGATGTAATAAAGGTCAATATTAATAAGGCCTTGCAATATGGTAGAATAAGTCGAATGTAAGATTGCCTAATAGAAGCTTCCGCTTCTAGAAGGATATTCCTCTAGATGGTTCTTTTGATAGACATATTTGGTATAAATAGGAGTTGAGGGTATGAGAACCCTAGCTTGGACATTATTGCAATAGAGATTTTCTCAACTGGAGGTTTCCCCTTCAAAGAGGCCTGTGAACATTGCTCTCATAATCAAAGTGCTCTTTCTGGTGTTTATTCTAATATCATTTCAATGTTATTGTGGTGTTGTTATGGTTATATTGTTGTTTATCTGCCATTTCTAGCATTTTATTTTTGTTCTGCATACTTTTTATATCTAGAATATTAAATCCTCTTTCAATTTACTTGAATCATAACATGTTACATGCCCATTTTGGGTAAGGAATCCACCAATCCCTTCCCTACATGCATATGTGCACATAAAAAAATTCTCATTTGGATCAACAATATTTAAAATTGGTGCACTTGTAAGTAATTCCTTCAAAATATGAAAGTTTTATTCACACTTGGAGATCCATTCAAATTTTATCCCCTTCTTTTGTAAAGAAGTGATTGGATGAGAGATCTTGAAAATCCCTCTAATAAATCCTCCATAATAACTTACAAGTCCCATGAAGTACCCGACTTTCGTTACATTCCTTGGTGTTGGCCATTCTCTAATTTATTTAGTCTTTTTTGGATCCAATACCATGAATTCCTCATAAATGATATGGCCCAAACAATGGATCTTATTTTGGTAGAATGAACATTTTTTCATCTTGGCATGCAACTTATTCTCTCTTAGTACTTGTAGGACCATCCTCAAGTGTTGTTCATTCTCTTCTGCTAACTTAGAATAGATAAGTATGCCATCCAAGAAGACTTTGAAAAACTAATCTAGGTAATGTTTGAACATAACATTCATCAAGAACATAAAGACAGTTGGTACATTTGTTAATCCAAATGGCACCACTACAAAGTCATAATTCCCATACCTAGTTCTAGAAGTTGTCTTTTTGATATCTTCATATTTGATTCTCACCTGGTGGTACCCTGATATTAGGTATATCTTGGAAAATACCTTTTCTCCTTTTAGCTAATCAAAGAGATCATGAATTCCGAGAAAAGGGTACTTGTTCTTCACTGTATATTTATTTAACTACTTGAAGTCAATGCACAACCTCAAGGTCCCATATTTATTTTTCACAAAGAGAACTAGTGCTCCCCATGGTGAGAAACTTGGGCGCATATAACCCTTCTTCAATATTTCTTCAAGCTACATTTGCAATTATTTAAACCTAGGGGTGCTCATCCTGTAAGGAGTTTAAGATAATAGAGAAGACCCATACACTAAATAAATAGATAAGTATATGTTTCTCTGGGGTGGAAACTTGGAATCTCCCTAAATACATCCTAAAATTTGGGGAGCACTACAAAATACTCAATATTTGGACTCTTATTATTGGATAGTTCTTCCACATGAGCAACAAATAATTGACAACCTTTTTTGAAACATATCTTCAACTGTAAGGATGAAATTTTCTTTATAGAAATGGTTCTTGGAATTCCTTTCACTAAGCTCTATTTATCAATACATGTAAATGTCTTATTATGGTAGTATAGGACAACATGATTCTTTTCCAACCAATCCATTCCAATTAGGACAACTTCTAACAACCTCATTGATTGGAATCCATTCAAATAAATTGGACAACTTATGACAACATCATTGATCCTTCTTTTGGTTCCAGTCGCTAGCTGAACCAAACATGATCCTTCAAGATTACTATTTTTCAAATGAAATCTATCCACTAATTTAGTATCAAAGTAGTATGACTTTCTCTTGAATCAATTAAAATATCAATAGGATGATTGGTAATCTTACCTTCCACCTCAATCATGTGGGATTTATGTTTTTCCTATCAATTTTATAGGGATGCATATATCCTTGGAATATTTCTACCCACATATTTAAGTGTAGTAGCTTCTTGAAGGTTGTGAACAATCCTCATTTTGTCTTTTTTATGAGGGAAATCTCTATACAAATTATATCCATTACACCCCAACATTTTATCAATAGTCGTGGTCTTTTTCTAGAATATTCTGCAATCTTTGACTCAATATGAGTTACCTAGATTTGTTGATACACATTAGGAATGCTTCTATAATATTAAGGAGGTTTGAAACATCCCGTCCTTTGACCTAGTTTTTCCCTCTTCTTGTCCTTCCAAGACTTATAGAATGTTGCTCTACCTTGATGCGATATTTTGACCTAGTTTTTCCCTCTTCTTGTCCTTCCAAGACTTATAGAATGTTGCTCTACCTTTTATCTACTCATACATGTACTTCACCCTCCCTATGGTCTCTTCCAAAGTCTTTGTCTCATCAAATTGTATTTTATTTTAAAAAAAATAAGCTAGTCCACTCATAAACGTTTGAATGTTTACCTTATCATATTTAATAAATCTCACATATCTCAACTATTATAAGAAATTCCTTTCATATTCTTCTATGAACATATTTCCTAACTACATTTGAATGTTTACCTTCTCATCTTTAATAAATCCCACATATCTTAGCAATTCTAAGAACTTCCTTTCATATTATTTTATGGACATTTCCTAACTTGAGTTCAAAATATCGCATCTTTTTCTCATGGTAATGTTCTGAAAGATAACGTTGTTGGTAATATTTATTAAATTTATTCCAAGTGATGTTATTTTTATTGATTTTCTTCACCTTCTTTAGTTGATTCCACCACATAGAATCCTTTCCTTGCGAATAGTATATGGAAACCCTAGCTTCCAAGTTCGAGGAATAGTTATGTAACTAGAAATAGTTTTTGATTTCAAGCAACCAAGATTCAACATATTCTCCCTTCTTGTTCTCCTTGAAAGTGGTTTGATTCATTCCTTCTCCTTCGATTCATGTCACAATATACTTCTAGGTTGCTCTATGATTCTTTAGATAAATGTTACATCGTTTCCAAATAAACATGTGAGTGATGTGAACTATGAATCCTAATATTACTCCTTAAATTCTCAGATCCATTGTAATTCTCCCCTCTTACATGGGGCATGCCTCTTTCCTCATGTATTGAAATTGCGCCAGCTCTGACTTTCTTTTGCAATTGGTGCAGGCTCTTCAATAACTGGGTATTAGTATGATTTTCTTCTTCTTTGAATCTTATTATTCTCCCATTATCATATTTGTAACTTTTCACTTCCATTCTTAATCTCTTCATGGTATCTATCAGTTATTTTGTCTCTCCTTTGCTCCTATTCCAATTAATGTTTAGGCCCTTCACTTCTTCCTTGTTATTGCAATATTTGTACTTATGCAAATCCCAACACAAGACCCCAAATATTACTTAACTATGGAAGATCCTACACTATCACCTTAGTAATAAGTTCCCTCATTTTAGTGATGGAAGTGGTCCACCACAAGGGAGGATTCCCTAGTGACCTCAAGGGATCAAATAGCAAGTATTGTAGCCAATCCTATCATCCCCTCTCTTGATCACCAAAATATTGGTATAGGTCAAGGAAAGATAAGAGGTGTGACGTTGTTTGAGTACTTTCCCATAACAAGAATACTTTGCATCATATATGTGACCATTTCCAAGCTAAATTATGCAATAATAACTTCTTATGACACTATATAAGCAAAGTTGCAATGTGTTGGTGCAAGCCTATTTTGGGAGAGAAAAGCCTAGTTTTGGGCGCAGGCCTATTTTGGGAGAGAAAAGCCTATTTTTGGGTGTAGGAATATTTTTGGAAAGAGAAGGATATTTTTGGAGTGCATGCCATTTGTGATAGAAAAGAAGCATGCAGAAAATGAAGGAAAAACAACATGCAGAAGAGGAAGGAAAAGAAACATGCAGAAGATGGAGGAAAAGCAATTTGGCGTCCATGCAGAAAAAACTAGCCATGTTAGGGTTAGGGTTTTGGATATGAATGTAATGGATTTGAGCCAATATAATAGTATAAATAAGGCCTAGGAGGTCTAGTAGAGATTGTCTGTGGTCAATGGGTCATTGTTAGATTGTTCTAGTAAGCAAGTTTTTGAGGGTTAGGTCACAGGATGTGGAGCCTGGTGTGATATAGTCTGCTTCACGGAGGGTACTTACCCTCCTCTTTTATTGTAAACCCAAAGAATGTAATGCACACAGTGTTTATTTTGCAGAATGATGAATAAAAGAACAAAAGTGACAGATCTTTGTGGATGTAGCCCCAGGGGAAGTTGAACCATAATAAATCTATTGTGTTAATGTGTATGAATGGTCATTTTGTTGTTTTGTTATTTATCAGTTAAGGAATGAATGGTTAAATTAACGTATAACAACACGAATGCATAGTTTTATTAATTAATTAATACTAGATTTAGATGAATGGATAATAATTTTTATGCATGAGGAAAAGGAACATAATACAATCATAATCCCTTCATTGACTACAGGCATCTAAGTATTGCAGTCCCCCATAATATATCTCAAGTGAGACTGCATTGTGCACTCTATGTGTAGTATTTCCTTCTGGTTTACTAAGAGGGCCGATATTTTGAGGTTTTTTTTGGAAACCTTTGAGATCAGAACCTAGGTTAATCCAAGCATCCAACAAATGGTTATGTTGCTGGGATGAACTGCATTTGATCAATTGGAAGGGATCTATTGAAGAAAAATATGGATAATGAAAACATAGGGAATATTCAAGCCATGGAATACGACGAAGGTGGAGATTGAAATATGTTTGAGTAAAAAGGAACTCGAGTTTGCGTATAAATAAAGAAACCCTAAATATACACCACACAAATATCTCAACAAATATGTGTTTAGTGACTTGCATGAAGTATTTTTCTACGAATTTCCACATCTGTTGCAGGAGTGGTTATTGAGGTTGAAGGAAAACCATTCTATGAATAAGATAATACAACTAGATTGGAATCCCATGGATATCAAAAATTTGCATCAAATCAATAAGAAATTTACGCGCACAATAGATTTCTAGTTAGACAGTATTATTGCAGGGTTTATCACTGAATTTGTAGTTGATACTATAAAGTTGTACACTGTTGCAAAGCAGGATTTTTTGAAGGGACCCATAGGTAGATACATCAAATCACTATATACTTCCATAAATATTTTATTGTATGACAGAGGCATGATGACCATGGAATCATACAACTAAACTTCCTTGTGTGCATGGGGGAAGGGGGGAAGCACTAACATGAGTCTAATATATGGATAGGGAGTTGGAAAAGAGGAAGAAGAAGGAGGCCATGGAGCCAATCATGATGGATGATCCCAAACAAAGAAGATAATGGAAAAAGTTGGAACAACACGCGATGATAGTACTTACCATTACAAGGTGAATAACAAAAAGAGGGCAATAGCTGACATAGAGGGCTTGGAGAGCAATGAAGAAGAGGTAGAGGATCTCTAGGCTATGGAGAATATTGAGAAAATCATTTTCTTAACATATGAAAGGAAAGAAAAAGGTCTAGGGTTAGGAATAGAAGGAAGAAATCCAATCCAAATCACTCTTAGTGTGGAACCTACAACCCCATGTGCAACTAATACACTTGAAGGAACACCATCTTTTAAACAAGCAATTTGTAGTAGAACAGGGGAAGTAGGCTAGTGGTCCAATAAAGGAAAAAAAACTAGGGGTACAAGTTCAGGAAGTAACATTCAACTGTCTACAACATGCAGAGGTAGTAGTTCAACAAGGTTCAAAATGACAGGAGTAAATTCCACTATCATATTACCGGAGTTTTGCGGTGAGGCATCAAAGGACCCTGAGAGGCATTTATTCATCTGTGAAAAGATCTGGGAAGCAAAAAAGGCCACATATGAGGACAAAAAGTGGTTTAGTTGTATATAACACTCAAATATCGCTCCTAGGACTAGTACATGATCCTTGATGTCAACAGTCTGCAAAGAGCACCAAAGACTGTCGCAGATATGAAAACGTTGCTAGTAAATGAATTTCAGAAGCCAAGCTCACAAGACCAGTACGTGAACAAAATGATCGATATCAGGAAGAAACTAGGTGAGTCTATCTGGGATATTGATCAAAGTTTCAAGCTTCTGAAAGGTAAGTTGAAGTACTCTATTACCGACATTAAACATAGGAAACTATTTGTGAACTCACTATTACCACACTTCAATTATCCTTTGAGACAATAGAAGTTTCAAACTTAGGTAGAGGCACTGTAAGCAGCCTTGTAGCTGGAAGAAAACTAGTATCAATAGACAGATCCAACAATAGAAGAGTTGAAAGAGGATCTAAAGAATTGACATTTCAGTTGAACAAGAATAAGGGAAAAGAGAAGAGAGAAGTTTTTTGGTGTACGTTATGAAGGATAGAAGGACACCATAAGAATAAATGTCCAACCTTTGCGTAGTACTTGGAAGTAGGGGTTCCAAACCCATTTCCAACAGGAGGACCAGAGTGTGAAATTTATAAGACACATAGGCATGATCCATACCATTTTCCAATGATGAAGAAGTATAATACAATGCCAAAAATTTCTTACTACATTTTTTTCAAATCAGTGGGTCATGATGAAAAGGACTGTAGGACGCTCAAATTGATGAGAGAAAGAACTTCAGACACCTATAGGGTACAAGTAGAGATGATGACAGGATAAGCCACACCACATTTCAATAATGCAAAACCACAATTCAATCCCACGCCGTTGTAGTAAAACAATGTGTAGTCATAGTATAATAACATGTAGTATAACCAGATACCCCAAGACAATGCAACTCACAGAGATAGAGGTGGATTCAGAGGAGGAGGTCAGGGAAGAGGTGGATTTGGATGAGGTAGAGGGCCATTAGTCTGCCACAATTTCCAAGAACTAGGATACTATGCAAGAGACTATCCACTCCCACCTGTGACATGTATGTATTGTCTCACATGAGACCACGACATAGAATATTGCCCAACATTATTGGGAAAAATACAGGAAAAAAGGAACCAGAAAAATTAGAACGTCTAATGGATTTTGGCAGAATCTAGGGATGATGGGAATAATATCAACATATTTACTTGAGGAGGAGCCAATATAGGATCTAATGCAACAAAGAAGGATCTAGTTCACCACTAGTGCGTCAAGAAAAACACTGATCCACAAAAGCATTTTTACACGTAGAAAGAAAAGGAGACGTTTAAGGAATCCAAACAAGAGATTCTAAAAGAGAACATTGCATCTAAACCAATTTCACAACAAATTCATGATCCACCATTGTACGGAATTCCACCTTCAATGGATCACACTAGTAAAGGACAACCTTCAAAGCAAGTAAGTAACCTAAATGCTTTCTTGCAATCTTGTGTCAATTTATTGAATGACCCATCATACATTAAGGTTTTATAGAACTTGCTAGAAAGATGCAACAAAGAAGTATAAGGGAAGTTAGAATAGAATATAGTTAATCATCTACATACAAGAATAAGAAAAATTAGGGAATTCAGGTTAAATGCCAACATTGAAATTTCAATATGGGGGATGTCATACTTGATTTAGGCTATGAAGTGAATGTCTTACCTAAGAAGACATGGCAGTGTATGTGGGAATCCACATTAGGATATTCACATGTCCAGTTGAAATTGGCAAATTAGCATAGAGTATTATCAATTGGAAGACTCAAAGGTGTGACAATAGACTTCGATGGAGTGGCCACTGTGGCAGATTTCCAAGTTATAGAAATAGTTGATGACACAACACCCTACCCAATATTACTTGGATTGGACTGAGTATTTGATAACCATGCTATGATCAACCTGAAGACATGGAAAATCACTTTTGAATCAGGTGAGTACAGATTAATTTCCCCACTTGATCCCTCAGAAGCAAAAAGTTTTGTAGAGCCATAATGTTTGGACTTGGAAGCATAAATCAGTTATATAGGACCACCATATGAGAAGAAGATTATGTCAACCCAACTACAGATGGGGTACTCAGCTTGAGAAGAGTTACATCATGTACTTCAGACACTAAGAAAGGTATGGAAAACTGGCAACAAAGACTACATGAAGTCTCCACAAGGAGGTGCGAAAGAATAAAGTGCACAGTAAGGTGGGTTGGTACAAAAATAAGGGAACCATCCACTTTTCATGGTTTGAATGACCTAGAAGAATTATTGATGAACTATGAGAAAGGATTTTTGGAAAATCATAGGTTTTTATCCCTAGATATTGCACTCAAGGAAACACCTGGAAGATGGTGGGGTGCACACAAGGAAAAAATTCAAGACTGGTATCAGTGTAAAAGGTTACTACGCATTATATTTGGCGTAGAATAGGAGAGAAATACATTGCAAAAATACGATGGGAGAGGAATACCAACTGATCACATAGAGAAATGCATAACACAATGGAGGTTGACACCACTAGAAGAATGGCCTCATTACTTTATTCATACATTTGAAGGGATACCAGGGAACTGGTACATAAACCAGGAAATGCGTAGAGGCACTACAGAATGGACAATATTACAACATAATTTTGTTGTAAATTTCTCATTTGAGCATGATAACCCCAATATCGATTCATCCTTGAAGTTGATACATGGAATGATATTCTTTGAGGAACCTAAGGTGGAAATTATAACATAGTATCAACATCATAATAGATATAAAGTTAAAAGACTTACTCTCATGTTACCATGTTGTGGAGGAAGCACCATATGAATGTGATCCATGCAACATTCAGATAACAGAGATTGAAGGTGAGAGAGAGGTGGAAGGTCCATATCTGGATTTAGAGGCATTTTCTACACCAATTAAGGTCAAGAAAGTCAACATTGGGACATAATAACACCCTAAAATGGCCAGCATTGGAGACTACTGGGATGAACAGACACTCGAAAGGATAACAAAATTATTGCACAAATATAGTGACTTGTTTCCAACAACCTTTACAATGATGAAATGAATAGCAGGTGAGTTGAGTGATATGAATATACCCATAAAACTAGATGCTAGACATGTTAGACAAATACCTTATAGGTTGAATCCAGTGTATAAGAAAAAAGCGAAACCAGAACTTGACCGAATGCTAGAAGTTGGTATCATAGAGCCAGTGGAAGAATATGAATGGATCAATCATATGGTAGTCTAGGAAATGAAACAAGGGGGAATAAGAATTTTTGTAGATATGAGGAAATTGAATGATTCTTTCTTACATGACCCTTTCCCTACCCCTTTTATAGATGTGGTCTTAGAGAATGTGGGAGGTGAGGAAGAATATTCATTCACAAATGGATTCTCAAGTTATCATTAGATCAAAATATCTCTAAAGGATAGGCATAAGACTTCATTTTATACAAAATGGGTATCCTATCAGTCTACAGTTATTCCATTTGGATTGAAGAATGCTCCAACTATCTTTTCAAGGGTGGTCATAGTTGATTTTAAAGATTTCATACATAAGTTCTTAGAAGTATATTTGGATGACTAGATTGTTTTTAGTCTTTTGAAAGAAGATGTAGAAATCTTAAAACTAATGTTGGAAAAGTGTAGGGAATGCCATATTTCATTAAACATCAAGAAATGTATTTTTAGCACACCCTTTGGGATATTGTTAGGACATGTGGTATGTAGACAAGGGTTACTAGTTGACCCTGCTAAGATTGTTGTAATTGTGAACTTACCACCACCAAATTCAATGTGCTAGTTAAGAGCCACACTTAGACATACAGGGTCTTACATGAAGTTTATCAAGGGGTATGCACAGATTACCACGTCAATGGAAAAGTTTTTGAAGATGGAAACCAAATTTTAGTGGAACGAGGATTGTCAACTTGGATTGGATACTTTGAAGGAGAAGATGGTGACATCACCTATATTAGTATTTCCAAACTGGGAAAAGAAATTTCATGTGCATGTAGATGCATCAAAAATAACACTTGGAGAAATTTTGGCATAGCCAGGAGCAGGTGACTTAGATCACATGATAGAATTTGCAAGTAGGAAGTTATCATACTCAGAGCAGAATTACAACAAAAAAGAAAGAGAAGGTATAGCCATGGTGTATGCACTATAGAAATTCAGACATTACTTATTGGGAAGCACTTTAAAATGTTCACAGATCATTCTACCCTCAAATATCTAGTCAAAAAACCAATGTTGGGGGAGAGGATCTATGGATGGATATTATTTTTCTAGGAATTTCAAATCGAAGTAATAGTTAAAGCAAAGAAACTAAATTTAGGACCAAATCATTTATCAAGGATAACCAATGTAGAAGAACTTACTAACTTAGAAGACAACTTCTCCGATGCACAATTATTTTCAATACAAATAATTGATGAGTACTTTGATGATATCATTAAATTCTTGAGCACAGGAGTTTCACCAAAGGAGTTTAGTACTGCACAAAATAAAAGCCTGGAAGTCAGAGTTGCAAACAATCAAATAATTGCAGGTAATTTATACAAGTTGGGAGCATAAAACATTTTGAGAAGGTGTGTGATGGAACATGAATGACCCATGGTTCTAGAAGAAGCTCATGAAGGTATATCCAGAGGACAATATGTAGTAAAGGATACCATGTATAAGATATTGAGCACAGGTTTATGGTGGCCAATAGTTCATAAGGATGAAAAATAATATTTCAAAAACTGTGATGTCTATCAGTGAGTTGGAAAACCCAACAGGAGATAAGTTTTTGCAAGAATTTTGTATTATTTTTGTGATGCAAGTTATTACATTGATAGTCATGATTATTTTTAAAATTCTTAACCCCTGTGTGCTATAAATTACTGCACACATACTTAACAGACCACTCTTTATTAGTTTATCATTTCATTACAAACTGCATATTGTAGGTTTGAAAATACATGTTTTATGCTTGCTATAACCCGTTCATTGTAGGTTTTTGACATTATATGTCATATGAAAGAAGATTGAGTGAGCAAGGAACATCTTGCCTCTGTTCATTAACTACTCTGATTGTCAAAAACACTTCAAAGTTGTAGGCTATCTATTATAAGAGGTGAAAATGCACTTAACATAGAGGTATCAGATGAAGTACCGTATGAGGTACTGGATTAAGTGTCATATGAGGTGCTGAATGAGGTGCCATGTGAATTACACACCAGTCACTATCCTATATTCTAGGTAACCTGAATTCAATTACATTCAATTAAATTGGTTGCAGGCATTGATTAAAAGATGCTTCATATGTTTATGATCAAATGTCCAAGTTAAAAGACTTGGAAATTGATCTAAATACGCACCATTACATTGCCTAAAACTCGATCCTTTGAATTCAAACTCTCCACACATGGAAGCTCGTGCACACATGTGGGTAACCTAATACACTGTAGATGCATCCAAAATCAGGCTGGGCAACCATTATCTCCATTTTCCCTCCTCTGCATTAAGAAATCACACCCAACCTCTGTCAGCTCGTCCTATGTCGAAAAACACATTTGGCCTATGCTAAATCCGTTCCACTGCTTGGATCGATTATGACCTTTCTTGGTGAATTACACCTCTGTCACAATGCCCAAGAGATACGAACCCTGCAGAGAAGTGTTTATGCGTGTTGGCTGGGGGCCATTTATGTCTAGCTTGCAGGGCCACAATGACGACCTCTCTATGAAATTTGTAGTTGGTTTCGATTGTAAAACAACATAGGTAGGGTCTCTTACCTTTGAAGTCACAAAAGAGTCCATTGCTACTACAACAAAGCTCCAAAGAATGGGAGATAGATGGTTCAAAAACCACCAATTGTCACGCTCAAGTTACAACAGAGTGTTTAAGCCTAAATTTGAGAGAATTTCAAGAGCAAAAGGGTATGCTAAGGAGTGGATAAAGGAAGAATTGGTCAACCCCCTCATCGTCATCACAAGGTTAATTACATGTGAAGGTAGATACTCTACTTTCAAAGCTTGTCATTTTAGATTGTTGGCCCATTTTTTGTTCAACAAACCCTTGAATTTCCCCTTATATTTTCTCAAATGCTTGGAGAAGATGTCCTCTCAAGTGAGGAAAAGTGTGACTAACCCCCACAATACTCTCTTCCACCATTGCTTAATCAAACTCCTCGTTCTTCCATAACTATAGAAATATGGGTAAAATTGGGATTCCTTTATCTACCAATTTGCAAACCCTCACTTGACAGTTAAGACCGTAAAAAAGCCACTTAGACTAAAAATTGTCTGTCCATCCAAGCCTCTCTCTTCAAGAACTCCAAACTCCCTTGCACAAACCCTCTCTTTTCCAAAACAATACCAAAAGCTTTTTGATATCCCTACCTCTTCATCAAGCAAAAATTGTTGATACTTAGAACACATCACCAAAA
>CBVK0100189384.1:0-13955 GCA_900067695.1 Picea abies | reverse complement strand
CTATGAGCTTGCCTTTGGTGGAGGATTGAAGTGGTGGAGACCCAATTGGAAGGAACTTGGTTTCTTGGTTTCGAATTGTGCTGACATAGAAGTCTGTAATTTTGTCACTTCTACTGATCAATTATTGATAGAAATACTCCTTTCCCATCCTATTGGTATCATGAAAATATATGATTATTATCCATGGGCATGTTTGTAATATTTATTAATGGATTATGCTATCTGATCTGTTAACCCCTTTATATTATCACTGTGTACTTGCTATGCTTGTTTGCTAAGAACTTATTACAGGTATAAAGCTTTGGGTCAAAGTTCTCAATGGTGGAACATCATCAAACGTTGGATTGAGATAGGCCTCTTTCTTATCTTACACAATGGTTTACATAGCATATGTTGGAATTGAGTTGATTTTTGCAGTCACACCTGTCTGTTGTGGTTTATACTTGGCCATAGAGGGTTTCTCCCTCGTAAAAGTTCTCGACCCATATCTTAGCATTCCCAGACTTCACAAAGACATTCGTATTGGAAAGTGATTCTTCTTGGAAAGGAATTGGAGCCGTCCTCATGCAAGATGGCAGGCCCTTAGCCTTCACTAGAAAACAAATTTCAGAGCGACATTTGGACCAATCCATTTATGAAAAGGAACTGTTAGTTATTTTTCATGCTTTGGATCTCTGGCGTCCTTATTTATTGGGTCAATAATTCCAAATAAAAACTGATCATCAAAGTCTCAAGTATTTCCTAGAACATCGAATTTCATCCTCGACGCAACAAAAATGGGTGACCAAGCTATTTGGCTATGATTATGAGATCATTTAAAAGAAGGAAAGGAAAATGTAGTGATCGATGCTCTTTCCCAGAAATATGAAGAAGACAGGTCCCTTTTCTCCCTCTCCTTCATTGTACCAGATTGGCTCCAATATGTTCATCAAGAACGATTGCAATACCCAAATACTTCTAGCCTCCTCCACCAATTGCAACACAATTCTTTAGTTTCTCTAGGGTACTCTTGGCATAATGAAGAGATTTTCTACAAATTCCATTTGTATTTATTCAAGAAATCCCAAATTAAATCCACAATGCTTTTTGAACTTCATGCCTCACCCACAACCGAACATTCAAGGTTTACGAAAACCTATGAATGGGTCAAATGTTATTTTTTCTTGGAGGGTATGAAATAGGACGTCCACAAATTTGTTGTTGAATATGAGGCCTATTAATGCAACAAGGGAGAAACTACCAAAGATCTGGGCACACTCCAATTGTTTTTGATTCCCCCTGTTATTTAGAGAGATGTTTCTATGGATTTCATTATACGTTTACCTAAATCAGGAAATAACTCATTCATCATGGTGGTCGTAAATCTTCTCTCCAAATATGCTCATTTTTTCTCTTCAACAATGATTCACAGCTGCCATAGTGGCTCAAATATTCATGGATAATATCTTCCATCTTCATGGAATTCCTAATTCTATTGTCTCTAATAGAGACGCCATTTTCACCAACAGTTTTTGGCAAGAATTGTTCAATCTACAGGGCACCTAATTGTATCTCGGTACTGCCTATCACCCCCAAATGGATGGAAAAACAAAAGTTGTCAACAAGTGCTTGGAAACATATTTGAGGTGTTTTTCATATGAGAAAAAAAATCGGTGGGCTCAATGGTTACCCCTAGTTGAATGGTGGTACAACACATCTCCCCATACAACTAATTGCATGAATACTTTTGAAGTAGTCTATGGATAAAATCCCCCATCATTTCTCTCGTATATGCCAGGGGTCTCGAAGGTTCAGGAGGTTGACAAAAATATTACAATCCACAAGGCTAATATTTGTGACCTCAAGGACAATTTGGTGATGGATCAGAATCACATGAAGAAACAATAATATCAAGTTCATTTCGAACACCATTTTGTTGAAGGGGACCAATTATTTCATCGATTGCAACCTTATAAGAAGACTTCACTCAAAGCTCAATACTGTCAGAAACTTGTGCCCAAATTTTATGGTCCTTATACAGTGCTCTAGCTCCTTATACAGTGCTCTAGCTTGTGGGAGTGGTGGCCTATCAGATAGCTCCACCCAATCATTCGAAGCTCCATCATGTTTTTCATGTTTCCTTCTTAAATAAGGTGATTGGAGCTAAGTGCCAAACTCAAACTAGTCTCCTTGAGTTGGATGAAGAAGGTTCCATATGGTTTCAACCACAAGCAGTCTTGGCCTAGAGAAAGTGTTGTCTCCATTAGTGCACCATCCAAGAAGTGTTATCATAATGGAGAGATACACCTCCACAAGATGTCACTTGGGAGTCGACCACCATTCTACAATAATTACCTCATATGAAGCCTTGAGTACAAGCTTGTTCTTCAAGGGGGAGGCAATCTTAGGGACATGTTATCGCACGGTTTGTAGCTAGATCAAAAAAGGCTAGAGGATAAAGGCCAAAATAGTGTAACAAGAACCTTCCCCACCCAATGTCACCTCAATGGGGAGGTTATTTCTATTTAGGGAGGTTATCCCAAGGGAGACGTCCCTGGCAACCTAGGGTTTTGAAGAGGCTAAAGTATAAGAATCAAGGCAAAGTTTCCAAGGGAGACGTCCCATCAACAAGGGATATGTACCATTAACAAGTGCGCCTCACTTTTAAAGACCAAATACCCAATAAGGGCACAAAAATTAGACCTCACAAGTCTGAGTTGTTGTGTTATCTTCAAATGAGGGAAAAACATCCTCAATTTATAGCATCTCATGACTCTTCAAATGAGGGAAAAACATCCTCAATTTATAGCATCTCATGACATTTAATTTAAAATTAAGTCATTAAAAATAGATGACAAGGCTAATAACCAAAATCATACTATTTTTACTTTAAATTCTAAGTAAAAGAAATAAATGGGCAAAAGGTGGGATGTCAAGCCCCTCTGAGGGAGACGTTGGCCCCGTTTGGGGCTAATCTGGCATCCATGGCATCCAGAAGTCAGACGTTAGCCCTTTTAGGGCTCCTCCAAGCTGCCACACATGCCAACCATCCTATCCAAATGCCACACACTCAAGGTGATGTCCAAGCCTCCTGGGTGTTGTCCTCTCCATCAAAAGGAAAATGTCCCAACTGAAGTGAGTCAACCCCCCTAGGGCGGGCTCAGCCAAAAGTGTCCTGGGTGGAACGTCCTTCTTCTTCTCATGTGAAAAGGCTCATCAAACCACTTTCCTGTCTCTGCCCCTGATGGGGTCCCAAAAACCATCAGATGGGCTCTTCATCCCCATGGAGGTACGAACTAATCATCTCTCCATGTGTACCGGTCCAACTAGTACCTGTCCGTCGGGCATGGTCCTACACATCAAAAACTTCTCCCTCCATGGGCTCATTAGTCACAGGGATCATAGAAATGTTAATCATATTTCATCATTAATTTTATCAAGTACATGGATAAAACCCCTGATATATCATCCAATAGCTCAAAGACATTACAATGACCCACTATACAAAGCCGAAGAAAAAGACAAAATGCCCTATTGGGCCAACATCCATAAGAGAAGGAAAGTTTCCAGAGGATATCATCCAAGCCATGTAACATGAGGTGATGTGGTCAAGGGATGTCCAGACATACGGGAAGAGTGAAAGACAGGGGTGATATTACCTGTGGGTGCCTTTGTAGAAGGTGAGTTGTACCCGTCATGGATGAAATTCTTTCCAAGAACTTTATTTCCTTTATTCTTTCTTTTCTTTATTGATTTTTCTTATTTATTTCAAGGTCTAACTAGGGGACACTTCCTTGGCATGGTGACCAAAGAATACAGTGTTACCCACAAGAACATTCATAGAGATGATAAGGTTGGCTCGTGATGAGTCCCCCTTTCCCTTGGCCATGCAACCAAAGGTCATTGCCCTAGCATGGTAACCAGATAATG
Organism: Picea abies; assembly: GCA_900067695.1. Taxonomy (NCBI): domain Eukaryota; kingdom Viridiplantae; phylum Streptophyta; class Pinopsida; order Pinales; family Pinaceae; genus Picea; species Picea abies. The sequence goes on along the minus strand of CBVK0100189384.1, from coordinate 10,046 downwards.
GCAATGTCATACTACTAGGTACCCATGAACATAATGGGCTAGCTCGTGATGAGACCCCCCATCCTCTTGGCTAGGTCTTGTTTTGTTATTTTTCTTCGGGTCCCTCTTATTTCTTGCTGAGAGGATTTTTATTTCATTCTCAAGGATCCCTGGGTGAGGCATATCTAGGTTTCATTTTTTTCATGGCGTTTAACTTTTACCATCTTATTTTACCTTCTAGGCCTTTAGCCCCTTCTTCCCATGAGATAAGGTGTAACCCCACAAACAAGTTATCCTAATGTTCGGACTAGGGTAATGGGGTAGATGAGTGGGAGATAAGATGTAAGAGTGACGATATGATGGGAGCAGATGATGGCCCTTCGAAATCCCCCAGTGGCAAACCAAAACCTATGGGTACAAGCTTTCTAGGGTACCCTGTCAATCCCCCCAACCATGGTCAAGTGGGTTAATGGAAGATCCAAGCAGTCGTCAGAAATAAAAGGAATTTGATGCATATATCTAAAGGTTATGATGATCAAATATGACACATACCATGATACCTGGACCAATTACCTCATGGAGCAAGAGTCTTCTCTGATACAAATCCAAGCCGAAGGTGATGGGTTTTTTTGCTGCTGACAAGACAAATCTGACGAAGGAGAAGAAAGATGGGCCCTCTAGGGCCATACTCAAGTCAATCCTTCTCTCGGTACTCCATGTCTAGGACCTGTGGGCCTTGAGACATGATCTCCTAGTTATCCCTAGAAAACGGGGATAACAGGCTTCAAAGAAGCATCCCATTGTGACTTTCTCATCTATTGAGGAAGAGTATGTTGCAGCAACAACAACTGCATGTCAAACAGTGTGAATGAGAATAATTATGTCTAAGTTTCTACATTAATATGATGAACCAACTCATATTTTCTATGACAATAAATCAGCCATTGCGTTGTCACGAAATCATGTTTTCCACAAGAAAACTAAGCATATTGATACAAAATATAATTTTATTCGATAGGGATGATAAAAAATGATGAAATTTATGTAGAGTTTTGCAAATCTGAAAATCAGTTTGCAGACATGTTTACAAATCCCTTAGAAAAAGAATTATTTGAAATTCATAGAAAGAACACTGGGGTTTGTGAACTGTAATATTGCAGAGTTTTGTTTTTGGGTGAAATGATTAAGGGGGAGAATGTCAGACGATTAATCATTACACCACCCAAAATATGACTCATCTCAATCAATCGAATTTTGAAGAGTTACCACCGCCCATAAATTAATTGCCACCACCCTGACCACCTTATCCATTTAATGATTGAAGAGTTATCACCGCCACACCGTTTCATTTTTTATTGATTAGATATCAAAGGGGAAATGAACCATTAATGTTCTAGAAAAAACAAATTTGATTTAGGTGAAGTGAAGGGGCAAGTTAACCGAGTAATTGCATCTAAATATGTATATCTATGTAATCCTGATTTTGTAATAGAAATAGACAGAGATTTTTGAAGAGTGTTGACATGAGATTTTATGCTCTGTTCATTTTTGTTTCTAAGTTTGTAAACTCATGTTAATGCTTAGATTTATTAAGGTTGATAATTAGCATTTGATTTTTTTGTAACAGAGTAATTCATTTTGCTGTAGCATGCATACTCTATTTTTTGTTTGAAAACTTCATTTAAATTCCTATGCTGTGAAATATTTTTGTTGTAGCTGCTATTGAGTTTTTAGTACATAAGTACTGGGTTTATTTATTGTTGCTCGGAATGATTCACTGAAGTTATTTTTTTGTTGTAATATGAGTTTTGTCTTACTTTTATAATTCTCATGTTTCTGTTATAACTCTGTTTTGTTGTAACAATCTTTTACTCTCTGTTGAAACACATGTTGAAAAGGTTGTTGTAGAATAGAGTATCGATCTTTGTTTATGATGAATGAGTGGTTTGCTTAAGTTTTTGTTGTAATATCTCTTTATTATTTGTTGAAGAAGTTGTTGAAGAACATGTTAAAAGAGTTGTTGAAACACCTAGCTATAGCTTACAGGTGCTATTACACAGTACTGAAACTTGTGTAGTAACTATTCATTGTTTTCTGAAGCACTCTCGTGCATCCTTCAAAATTGACAGGCCCAAAACTGAACTCAAGATATACCCACTCATATCTATAACCATTCATAGCGGGGAACCTTAATTGTTTGACTTAGAATCATGGGTTTCTATCTCCAACAAGATTTGTAAAGGACACAAGTGACTTTTTTAGGATTAAAAAGTTCTTGTAAGATTATTTTTTTTACCAAGGCACTCTAGCTTCAAAGAACAAAAACAAAAAAAATCAACATCCATTTTTTTTTATTTTGTTGAATCTACTCTAATAAAAAGAATTCCCACTCCCTTTGTTTCAAAAGTGGAATCAAAGATTTGGAAACCAAAGTCCAAGGCATATTAATTGGGAATATGCAGAAAGAGTTCAGTCCATACGCCACAACCTATGATTCTTCGCAAGTGGATTGCTTTTCAAAATATTATTCAACCCATTTTGCCCTTAAACTTGAGTGTTTTCATGGTGTTTCTCATCTCATAAACTCTCATGATATCTAGGTGAATTAATTACTATAAAGATAGGGGAAATATATTTATCCGACTCTTTGTTCTTTTGAGGATATTATTTATGGTGGTCTTTTGGGATGAGATGATATTGATATTAGGACACCTCTCTACTTATGTATTTTGGAGTATTTGCATTGATCTCTTTTAAAAGTAATATTGAGATGTTTTTTTCTATTTTTTTTTAAAGGAAAAAATAATAGGGTGATTAGGTAGGCATTTATTGACAATTATTTAGGTTATGCAAGCCTAGGTTCTTCAAAGATACTTATGAAGCATTCCCTTTTGTGATGATTTCATTTTGTTTATGATTAGTTTTGGAACTTTTTTTTTCCTCTTGGAGTTTCATAGGTGACATGGTGCCATGTATACCATTAGAAGGACCTTTTGACATTATTCTTTATGGATTACCATAACACCACATGATGCATTTTAGGATAAGTTTTTTTATTGGGATTACTTTGGGTTGTCCTCTCTCAACCTCTTAGCCCCAATATAGTATTCTACATAGAGAATTTCTTACATATTATTGATGATTTTATTGTTCATCTAGATTATCTTCAACAACATTGGCCACATAGTTTTAGGATCCACATTGGCTAGTCGAGAGTCAAGAAATATCACCATATCCTTAGGGAATTCAAGAGTTGTAGGCTATATTGCCTTCAAGACCTCGGTTGAGGATGAGGGAGATTCCACTATATTTATAGATGTATCGGGAAATCCCTCGCTACCTTTCTTATTAACATGATCAAATATTCTCGACTTACTTCTCATATAGGTGGTTTCATTTAGAATACAAACCTTGTGTAGCTCCTTGAGATCTACTTGATTTATCATACCCTTCATTTGACCCATCTTACCTAGTGGGAGTGTTAAGTGTCATGTAGATATAGGAGACATGGGCATGGATACTAGCATATCAATTACACAATGCTTCCTTACTCGAGTCAATCCTAAATCCATATTATGCCCAACATAATTCTCCATAGTAGAGCATTACTAAAAATTTCCCCTCTTTTAGGAGTTTGTCATCCTTGGATGATATGAGATCTTGTGTGAAATTCAACATAGCCTCAATGAAATCGACTACTCTCAGTCCAAGATGATCCCCAAAGAACATTATCTTGATATTAGAAACTTCACAGTGAATAATGAGAATGCTTTCTCTCCCTCTGGTTTAGACAAGTTGACTAGACACCAACCTGATATTTATCTTTTCACTTGTGGATTTGTTGATATGCTCTCTTTAGTCACATCTCTTTCTCTCTTTATTCTTATCTTTAGGGTTGTACTTTACTTAATTGGTGAGCAATTATTGTTGGAGCAGGGGTAGACCTAGGGTTCAATGCTATAACAACGCACCAACAAAACTCTAACTATCGACCCTTTCGACAACACCTGCAAAGCAAATGAAGTCTCACTCGAGGTAGAGGTAGGGGTGGTTACAGGACTCAAGTGTCTACATCCTAGCTGGGACACATATCTATGATTATGATACTTAACAGAGAACTTAACAGTTAACATTCATCAGTATTTAACCCTTAGTCACATCGTAGGAGAAAACTCTAATTACATAACAATGCAATATTCACAAGATCTAATACATCCAAGCACTTAGCATATAGAAATAGATCATATATAGCATTCATTCACATTACTAAGAACTAATCTACTATATTAGATGCATCTAACTTATATTACTGCACTAAGCATAAATCACATCAATAACATAACAAATATAATGCACAAATCAACCACAACACAGGATATACATGGTTCACCCCAGTGTGGGGCTACATCCACCAACTCTTCTCTTCTTTATTGTCTTCTATAAATCTTCTACAAGCACAGAGCCACAAGAACCCGCTCCACATAGGATAGGAGATCTACACACACCTCACTAGATCCTCCTTCCCTGAGTCAGGTCACAACACAAAGCCTCTTTACAGTCACTTGCACTTAGCTTTGCAAGTTCTCGTGCACACAATATGCACAAAGCTTTCTCAATAACATAGATCCAACTACTTACATCATTTTCACTCAACACAATACAACACTTAGCACCACTTCTCTCTTAGATCTAGTATATATCTTACATCATCTAGATATATATTTTATACATTATAAAAAGGGGCCAAGGCATGGGTAAACCCATGGGCCGACATCCCATACTCGTTACATAAACCCTAAACCCAAAATTTCCCTAAGAAGGGGCCTAGATCCCGTGATATCCACTTCACCTTGCGCTCCTCCTTCGACCAGCCTGTCGAAGTCCCAAAAATCGTCAAACGTGACCAAGGTTCTCCAAAACTTGGTCAAGGGCCAACAGGCCCCCAACACTCACCTGTGATTCATCCCAAGTCACTCTGATATGGGTAACTCTGCCTCAAATGCCTCGAGCTTGGCTCAAGATGCTTTGACTTGTTGCTTCACTAGAGCCTCCTGCTCGGTGAACTCCTAGATAACTTTCTTGGTTGCAAGTCCTTCCAATTGTTGCTCAACAGAGGTGACCACTTGTTCTAGTTCTGCACCTCGTCCTTCAATTTCCTCAAAAAGTGTGCAAGTTGCATCATGCACTGGTTAGAGCTTATGAGTCACTTCCATGACCTTGCTTTGTATGGCATGGAATTGTTTTTGAACTATGCATTGTTCTTGGGAACTTTTTATCCTCTCGGCCGGTGATAGTGGCTTCAACTACGCTTGCACCATTGTTGCTTGTTTCTTGGCCTCCTGAAGCTATGACTCTAGTGTCCTTAGTGCAGGGTCCTTTGCAAGGTGCTCATAAGTCTGCGCACTTTGACTATTGAGATGTTTACATTCTAAGGCCAATGCCTTGATTCTCTGGATTGTGCTTTGGTTAATTTCTTCTCTCTAGTCTCGCACTTCCTGCGGAGTGCTTGACACTGCTTGTAACTCCAGTTCTTCTACCCTCTATTGGAGCTGCTGAATGACTTCAACAGGCTTCCCTACTTGGCTTTCCATTGGGTCTTCTTCCATCCGTTCTAAGCCCATCACAGAGAGAAGTTCTCTAGTGACTACTTCTTTAACTCCAATCTACTCTGCGAGCAGTTGTTCCTTCTCCTTCTAGATCAACGCTCTACCCTTTGCAAACTTGGCTTGGATGTCATCTTTTTCCTATTGTGCAACCCGACGTTGCTCTATGGATTCCTCTTTTTATTGCTTTAAGGCCTCTGTGGCCTGTTCTTTTTCTTCCTGAGCATGAAGAAGGCGAGCTTCGGTCATATCTGCTATTCGACGTAGCTGGGCAGGTTCATCTCCCAAATTTGTTCCTTATGCTGACGAGGGCGCAGTAGACACTGCGTGACTAGAGTAGAGGGCTTGTTGTACCCATTTCAAATCTATTTCAATTATTTCATACATGATCTCTTTTTTGGATTCACTGCGTTGTGAGATATCTTATGAGGTATCTGAGACAGTGACGATGATGAGAAATATGTCATCCACTGTTAACACAATTTGCATCTGTGGTTTACTAGATTTGGAATTCTTCTGTGATGTAGGTTTCATGGGGGAAACATTTATTTTCTTGGAGGTCTTAGCTTCCTCAATAGGATCCCTAGGCAGTGTTACTTCACCTTGTTTCTGCTTGGCTTCTTCTTCTTTGTCCTCTTCTTTATCTACTTCGTCATCACCTCCCCCTCCAGGTGAGTCTGAAGAAGTCTCTTCCAATGTGTTGTTCAACTTCTGTACCTCTTCCTTTTTCTTCCTTCTGTTGCTGTTGGATGCATCGTACTCTTCGTAAGTAACCACAGGACTTTCGATGAGGTCAAGGTCGGACAGTTATTCCTAGTTGACTGGTATAAGGATATCTGTAGGCCACTCCTTAGTTATTTCTTCCATGTCCCCCTCAGTGAGTTTATAGTAACTCTGCAGTTCTTCTTTGTGTTTGTCATCGTGCACAGTGATATAAACAAAATGTCTATCTATGCGGAACTTCACAAATGGTCTGAACTTATGCAGGGTGTTCGGTATCATCCAAGGAAAAGACTCAATATCCCTCTTCAATTGCAGGTAATAGGTGTGGAACACCGCGTTTGACTGCCATTGTTTCTCCATGTCGCTCGAATACTAGAGTGTGGTGAACTTTGTATCTAAAGGTTCTGATGGATCAATCGCAGGGAAGGTCACACCTTCCAGCATTTCCCCAGCAATGAAAGCAATGAGGATCAACAACCAACTGAAGTGGAACTCATAGCCTTGATCCCGAGCTTCGCGACAGTCTTTCTCTAACTGGTTGATGAGGTAGCTCTCCCAGTTCATCTGTAGTCCTTCAATGCATTTTCCTGTGAGGTCAACAATGAACCCCGTGACCTGCATGGGTATGTTCTTCCTTACCATCTTACCCGCGATCAACTGGTAGGCTAGGCGCACTGCGCCATTCTGAATGGAGTCTACCTTGTAGCCTCTCCTTCACTTTTCCACATCGCCATAGGTATCTTTAATTTTTTGCACTAGGGCACAATCTGTAGCCTTCCCTGGATAAAATTCTTATGGGTATGGTCCTTGCATGCTTAATCCAGTGATCCGATGGATCAATGCCAAATCTACGGTGATGCATCTGTCTAGCCACAAATAACCATCATGGAAGCAGGGCAATAGGAGTTTAATGCATGCTTTAACCTCCTGATGCCTTCCAAAGTGTGGTATTTTCATCACGTTCATGATAGTGGACCTCGCGATGTCCATAGTCCACGGATGGGGGATGGTCTTTGACTTCTTTCCCTTTGTCTTGGTCAAATATTTGTGTGGGGCAAGAATGACAAAGTTCTTGCAGTCTCCCAAGTTGAAGTCACTAATCTTCAACGTCATGATTTGTCCTAACTGTGGTCCTACTATGCGTATCCCCTTTGGGAGGTACGCAGTAATCAAGGTGTAGTCAAAGTCCCTCAGGACAATGTCACGGCTCACTACACTAGCCAGAGGTAGGATATAGTCAGGCATGATAGAGGGGATGAGCTTTGCATTCTCCAAGTCATCATGATGCTTGTTTCATTTCTCTGTCGCAACTCGGGATGGTCCAGATCCATAATTAGTTGATGAGGATGCTTGCATTCCTCTTGTCAATGAGGCTTGTATGCCTGCAGACATCACCTTCTCAGCCATGAGGTCTATTAGGATTTCTTCGACGCATTTTTCTATTGCGTTGAATTCACTCAACATGCAAACTCGAGATCAGGTATCTCAGGTAGGTGGACAAACAATCACGGTAACAGAATGGGTGGTAAGATCTCAATAGGCACTGGGTGAAAGCAACTAGTTCTCTGTGGGCTCGGATAATCACAATTGGAAAAAGTTTTCTCGGTGCAATGCTCGACGGGATAAATAGACATCATAATAGACTCCTCCAACGGGAAAGAATGCCTCAATCAATGCAATTCCATCCGTTATGGAACGTTCCTAACAGTCCAATGGCGATCTTTCTGGTCATAACTACGGTTCGAGTCGTTTTGGAGCATTGAGCTAACGGTCGGGATGCCTCCAATGGTCATATTGCTTCATCGTGGTGAAGTTCCAATCTACATTGTTTTGATATCCTGAAGAAGTTCCAGTTTTGCAAATCTTCCTTCTACGAAGTCCTCTCTGGAACTTCCTATAATTTCTCTAACTTTTCTTTCTTCTTGCTAAGTTTTCTGACTTTCTTTCCTCTAATCTGAGTCACTGGTTTCCTATTTCCATTATTGTTCTTATCTTCTCTTGGAATAGTAAATTTGCACTGTTTTTGGCCGTTCAAGGGTTCTGAGGGTAATACTTCTTCTTTTTCTAGAGTCGGTGCTCTACTCTCTGTACAGATAGGTGTTTCAAGTCTTCATGTGTTCTTTCAACTTCGACGTCTAGATCTATGGTCCCCAGTAGCTTCAAATGGTCCTCTTGTTCTTTTAGTAAGTGTGCTATTTTCCTAGCCATGAAATCTCTTAGTTCTTGTTTTTTTTGTTCTAGAGATTCCTCTTTTTGTTTCCTTCGTATCCAATCTTTCTCAATCCAGGTTTTTCCTAGCAAAATAGCAAATGGGGCGTTGTTCTCAACAAATTTAACGACCTCAAATTCTTCCTCTGTTGAAGTTCCATGAGCACTCATAGATATCTGGGTAAGTATTCCACATAGGGTTATCAACTTTCCTCTAAATAATCTTATTCTTCCAAATGAAGGAACCATAGTAGGTTTTCCCAAAATTTCCCAAGTTCTTTTTGTCATGATATTCACTTGTGTTGCCTCATCCAAAACACAATCTATGTTGAAGTCTCTGATTCTTGTTTCTATGCACTCCTTCTCGTTTAAGATCTCTGATAAGTTGATATCTCTGTGATCATTCATGGTTTCTTTCATCTGTAGTAATACAGTCTCTGATTCTTTCTGGGGTTCTATCATATCCTTATGTTCTTGGCCTGTCTCATGGTTTTCTTGTTTCATATTCATCTTTTCAACTTTAGAAATCATTCTAGGGAAATCCAAAACTTCATGGTCCATAGCTTTACAACAAAGACAACTAGGACCTCTACCAGGGCATTCCTTAGCAAGATGTTTCGGTCTTCTACAATTATAACAAAGAGTCAATCCTCTCTTTTTGTTAAATGACCCCCTACCTTTCCTGTACTACGTACTGGGATCACAGTAACTAGCCTACAAAAATTTCTTTCTAGGATCCTACATCCATTTGTTAGTCCAACCATTCCTTCTATGCATAGGAATAACACATCTTTCACTATTTTTATCAGATCTACTCATATCCAATCTTCTTTCTTCTAGTTGTGTCCTAGTTTTCAGACTCGGACAAAATCTATTAGATATACCTAGATCCATTCTTTGGAAATAATTTTTTTCACTTATCTTACCTTTCTCAGAGCACAAAGCTTTAAGATATTACCTCTTTTCTTCATATCTGATTCCTTTCTTAGCACAAGGCTTTACAGTCAAGTAGAATATTTTGCACTAAAGCAACAGATCTACGCACAAAGGTTTCCTTTCTTCAGTTCCCAACAATCACAGTTTCAGGTCCCTGCAACGTAACCATTTGTTGGAGCAGGGGCAGACCTAGGGTTCAACGCTTTAACATCGCACCAACAAAGCCCTAACTACCGTCCCTTTCAGAAACACCTGCGAAGCAGATCAAGTCACACCCGAAGTAGAGGCAGGGGTGGTTGCAGGACTCAAGTGTCTACAAACTAGTTAGGAAACATATCTATGATTACGATACTTAACAGAGCACTTAGCAGTTAACATTCATCAGTATTTAACCCTTAGTCACATCGCAGGAGAAAACCCTAATTATAGAACAACACAGTATTCACAAGATCTAATACATCCAAGCACTTAGCATATAGAAATAGATAAGATATAGCATTCATTCACATTACTAAGCACTAAGCTACTATATCAGATGCATCTAACTTATATTACTACACTAAGCATAAATCACATCAATAACATAACAACTATAAT
>CBVK0100189383.1:0-13956 GCA_900067695.1 Picea abies | reverse complement strand
ATCTGCAGTATGGAAACTCAAGGGAAGAAGAAATACAATAAGGGAGGAAGTGTTATAATATTTGTGCCACAAAACATACAATTAGTAAACTCTAATCCAACAATTAGGGTTTCTTTCAAGCAAACCAGATGAATGAGATTTTGTGAGAAAACTCAACGGTATAATGTGCAAGTGACAAAGGATTTTTCCCTCAAATTCAATGGCGTCTAGACAAATATTGTTTATCTTACTTTCCAGGTGTCAGAGTAGACAATATCTGTTGCAACTAAAATTCCAGCTAAAGGGGAGAAATAGTTCAAATGTATGCCCCTTGATTCCATCTTTTACACTGATTTCTTGAAGCCTAAGTATAAAAACCAAAATTTTGGTGCTACCATTCTAAGAGAGTGCATATTGGAACATTATGAAAGGTTATTAAGAGTGATTCATAGATGTTTCACCAGTGAGGGAAGGTTTGAAATAGTATATCAATACCATATTAGGATTTTAATACATTTCACAGGAAAAAACCCTTTGAATTTACCTTTTTACCTATACAGAATCCTAGGTAAAATGTCAGACATAGTGTAGGCTAAGGTTGATCAGGTTAAATCCAATTTGATTCATTTCTCTTTGGTGAAATTATTGGTGTTGGAAGAGCTTAATAAATTGAAAAAGGATTGGAATTATTTTCTAGATTCAACAAGGATTGCTTTAGACCCCAAAGGAGATACTCCCTTATCAACAAAAACAATTCCTTTAGTCCTTGAGGAGTCTAATAGGAGGGAGAAAATATCTGCAGAACATGACCATGGGAAAGGAAAAGAACTTGAAGATACTTCACCAAGACAACAAGTTAAGAAGAAAGGAAAAAAATTACAATTTGTTGATGAGGTTGTTGAAACATTAAAACTTAGTAGTCCAATTACAAGATCAACATAAAAAATATTACCTTCCCTACACACACAATCTGTTGAACATACAACTTAAGGTATTGGTAAAGATTAGTTTCAGTCAGTCAGGTGAAAAGGATGAAATAATTGGATGATTGCAAGAAAATCTTAAGAAATCTCACCATCTCATATCACAGTTCCATTATGAAAACAAGGAGATGAAGAAGAAGCTTGTTGAAAGGGTTTCTAGCATTTCCACACCAAAATATGTATCGGTGTCAAAGAGAGAATCAACACCATTATTTCAACAAAGTTCTAAGGGAAAAGGTAAAGAGAGAGTAGTTGAGCAGAGTCCTAAAACAATGGACCTTCCCAAGCTTGAAACTCCTTTGACAAGATCTTCAGCTAGAAAAATGATTTTAGAACACAAGCCTGTAGAAGAAACACATGCACAAGACCAGTCCATAGAAATTGAAAAGATCCATACCTCACCTAGAGAAGGTGAGAGAAATGTCAAAAGGCTCAACAAACAATTAAGAGAAGAACAAAATTTGATCATTCAACTCAAGAAAGAGAACATAACAACAAAGAAAAAATTTGATAAACACCTTCATGAGTGTGGACCAACCATCTCCAATGCCTATGCAACTATTTCAAATGCTTAGTAAAGGTTAAGAAGAAATGCACTTTTGCACATGAAAGTGAATAATCTGAACAAACATAATTTGTCAATGAGGAAAGAAAATAGGACTCCGAAACTAAGGATGTAACAAATAGAAGTTGATGATGAAGTGAGGGGAAAGTCGGACTTGCTTGAAGAGGTGGCTGAAATATAGAATCCATGAGTCACATTTTACATTTTTGCCTTTTTTATCAGTAAAGGGTTAAAATGTTTTGATATATTTTTCTGGAAAAGAACGATGCACAAAACCTTCGTTGTGATCTCACGCTACGCAAGCGCTCTAAGTATACCTTTGATGAAGAAATACAGGGTGATGTTTGGAATAGAGTTTTATGTTTCTACAATTCAAAATTTCATTTGGGATGATAGAATGGTCAGTTCTAGCCTTTAGATTCTTGTAGCAACCAACTGTGTGAAGACAACTAAATAAAACACCCACTGTGTAAGCTCGTTACACAACTATTGTAACTCACAGTTACATAATGAGATGCAACAACTTGCTACGAAAACATGTTGGGGAGCCAGGTCAGCATTCAAATCATCCCTAGATCATCTCCAGCAATACGAAGTAACTCACATCAGTCCTAAAGTTCGAGAGCATGACGAAGACTATTCTTTTTTAAAATTATTGTTATGTAACTAATATGGTAAAAACCAAACTTTTATTTTTAGTGGGGAGTTTGAATTTGTTCCTATTTTAGTGTAACTAGATCTAAAAATGAAGGAAAGTGATTAAATTTTGACTTCCTTAGCTTAGGGATGGATTTTTCCTTTATATTGGATCGTTTTGAATGTACAAAGGGTTGGTAGAAGAATATAATACTTTTCTCTTGAACATTTTGTAATCTTTCTGGAGTTTAATGAAATATTAGTGCAGGAGTACAGTGTTATTTATATCAGAGATTCTTGTGGTGGTAATCTAAAGTGCGTGTTTCTGTCTCATGTATGCATTTCCTATTTTCTTTTCTCATTTCATCTACAACCTTTATATACTTAAATTGGAAAGCTAATGGTATGGAATTCATCTGATATTGATGCTCTAGAGTTCAATCAATTTAAGTTCTGCTATTTCTTATTAACTCAATCAAAATTCATCCTAGTTGGTGCTTTGAATGTAGTTATCTATTTTTTCTTTATTCCATTATACAACAACAATATTTTCACTGAAATATTATCACCTACCTAGCCTTTGCTTCTTTGATAGTTCTACAAACCAGTCACTGATAGTTCCATTTGCTTCAAAGTTGACTCCATTTCCCAATAGGTTCCTCCTCCTTCCTATCAACAACTTTATAAATCTCTTTTGTTTATTGAATACCTAGCCATTGATCTTTAAGAGAAAATTTATATTTCAGATACTAAGTGACAAGAGAGACCCCTCTCTAAATTGAAAGGGCTAGTTTCATTTCTAAAGTGGTTTTGTGGTTACGTTTGTGATTTTCTTCCTCAACCAAGTAATTTACAGAGTGCGAATAGACTCCATGAGCAGTAGAGGACAACGATAGTAGTATAAAGGTTTTCTTATGGTTGAAATAAAATTTAGTTTTAATACTCTCTGTCTCTCTCTCTCAAACATATTACTAACATTTCTAACCCTAACTCTAGCAACTATCAATATTTGTTGCTATTATTCTAAAAAATTTCTACAACCACTAAAAACCACTTTCATTTTCTTCATACACTCATTTATAATTGGTTTAAACTAATCAGAAAATGATTCTAGCAATTGGATAATGTTATACTTGTTGAATGCTCACATTTCATGGTGAATTTCTATATTTCTGAGTACTTTTATTTTCTATTGTTGCAATATATTAATTGTTGTTATAAAACTAACTTACTATTGTAATTTGCAACAACCATAGAATTTATTGATTGTCTAGTGTCTAAGGGGTCACTGTTGCACTCTCTAATTTGGTAATTGTCTATATTATGATGCAAATTGTTTATTGTCTCATACAAGTACAACAATTACCTCATTATCTTCTATCCCTTTCCTAGACCTAGAATTAACTAATAGGTGACCAAGATAGGGGATGTAGTCTTGGAAAATATGGTTATTTGATCCCTTGAGGTCACCAGGGAAACATTCCTTATGGTGGACCTCTTTCCATCACTAAATTGAGGGAAGTCTCTACTTAGGTGACAATGGTATATTCTTCCATAGTTACACAATATTTGGGATATTATGAAGGGGTTTGAACAAGTACAAATCCCGTGATAAAAGGACCTCTCCGGGTGTGTCTCTGGATATCTCAGTTCTTTCTAAATCATAAGTTATCTAGCCAATGATGCCTTATGGAATATTGACACTAGTAGAGGTTTATAGTAGGAGCCACTCCCACAATAAATCCTTTTATTTAAAAAAAATATAAACATGGTTTCTTGATGCACACATGTTATTTGCATAATCATTTCTAAGTCCTAACAAACATTATTATCCATATCATCACACATGTTAATTCATCTACTTGTCATGTATGCTCGTACATTATTTCAAAACGCTAATTACACCTACTTTTCAGGTACACTCATAACATTATTATATGAGTTTCTCACAAACCTTAATATAATACATTGATATAAATTCATGTAGTTCAATGGTTAGAATAATGTCTTAGTAGAAAACAATAACCAAATTAGTCGTACTCATGAAGTAAGTATTTTTTTAATAGGTATCTCAGAACATAAGATTAATTTAGAAAAAATAAAGATTAAATTATGTCAAGATAAAATGTATATAGGATGTTCCTTAGAGTGCTTACTATGCTTCCAAAATGGGAGATTCTATCATATTAGGCGACCCATTTTAAGATCTAGTCAATTTTAGCTAGATCTTCAATATGGATAGCTACTAAAGCCTCTCATGAAAGGCACTACAAAAACAAACAAGGGGAAGCTACAAGGATCAAGTAATCTAAAAATTATAGTACAGTTCTCGAGGGAGTACCGTTATTATATTTGTTGTTATGCAATATCTACACAACAAAAAAGCACCAACAACTAATATTTGCACAACAATAAGGCATCAACAATCCTTGGAAAAATATCATGGTTTTGATCACCTAAATTCCAAACACTAAATAACATGTCTTGAATCACCTAAATGCTAAACGCAATGTAGTGATATATATAGATGAAATCAACTACAAGCACTGAAAATTGTAATGAACACATAAAACAAAACTTCATATATTAGCAATATGTATTTTTATTTTCCTCTTAGAAATCCACCTCCAACATATTTTCTAAACCTAGGACAATTATCAGACAATCAACCACTTAGTAATAGCTACTTCTATTTCACTTGGTGTCACACGATAAGTCACAACGTAGGCACTGCTTCATCTGCACATGTAGTACTACTGCTAGATTACGATACCCTTAACATAATATTACTAGTGCTACCTTGGGCTCAATTTGAGTGTTCTTTGCATAGAAAACCATGAAGTTGGTATCATCCAATGCTTATTACCAATTAGATTAATACATTCGATGGAAACAAAGAGATAAGAGATGTATCTATACCTATGATCTAGGAGACCCACATGGATCACTATTGAAAAGTGGTTTTGGGGGCATGTGAGAAACTTTCTTTCCCAACCTATTACATTTGTGAGATCCTCCATAATGTCCCCCCTCAAATAATATCTCACAATTTGCACCCTCCATATGTTCTCACCTAAGTATAGACTAGGTCCCAACACTCACACAAAGTTGGACAAAAAACCAAAGTAACAAACTTGGTTTCTTATAGTTATATAAACAATGAAAATTTAGATAGTTTTTGAGGTATTGATGTTGAAACGTAATATGTGGATTCTATGCATGTATTTAATATTTCAATGGGTCTAGTGTGTGGAGATCATAATAACTTATTAGTAATTAGCATCTAAAACTATTGTCTTACTCACCTCCTCTCTCACAAGCCTCTGAGTTCATCATCACAAGTGTTAGCATAGGACAACTTTCATTGTCACAACATTTGAGTCCCTCATCATAAGTGTAATACCCCAATTTTGATCCCCAAGGTAATGTATGTGTACATGATGAATGGCTATAATTTGAACAAATGTGACTTGTAATTGTGTAATGAATGTTAATAAATACATCACAAACTGCAAAAGAGGAAGGAAAAATAATGGGGGGTTATGACTCCACAAGAGGGGAAAGACAAGGGGGATAAATGAAGACAATATTATTTTAATATTATCCTAAGTCCTTAACCTTGATTAATTAGTTCTCTCTAATCCATATTTTATTTTATACTAATATTTGGATTAGTTGAATGAAGGAGTTACATGGGCTCTCCATAGATATATGCGACCCCTTCATGCCATGCAGCTTATGCTATAACTTTTTTCCATGCAAATGAATTGGGAGAATTCAAACTATCCTTCCATTGGGGGAATTCAAACTATTATTTAGTTGGGGAAAATCAAGAGACTTGTAATTGTGTAATGAATGTTAATAAAATATATCACAAGTTGCAGAAGAGGAAGGACAAAGAATGGGGGTTTATGACTCCACAAGAGGGGAAAGACAAGGGGGATAAATGAAGATAGATTATTTTAATTTTATCCTAAGTCCTTAACCTTGTTTAATTAGTTCTCTCTAATCCTGTTTTTATTTTATCCTAAGATTTGGATTAATTTAATGAAGGAGTTACATGGTCTCTCCATAGATATATGTGGGCCCTTCATGCCATGCAACTTATTCTATAACTTTTTTCCATGCAAATGAATTGGGAGAATTCAAACTATCCTTTGATTGGGGGAATTCAAATTGTTATTTAGTTGGGGAAAATCATGAGACTTATCTATGAGAAAACTACCATGAGCTTATTGTAATTGAATTATGCCAATCTACATCAATGAATTATGAAGGAATTATGACTATGTGTAAGCGTAATTTTTGTTATTGAGAATAATTGAACTATAATTGAGAATCCCTAGACTCTCGACAGTGAGATTTCTTTTCCAACTTATGTTGGAGCTGTGGAGGGAAGTGGGATAGCCCAAGAGGCTACCTAGTAGAAAAGGGGATCCCATTCCTTGGGTTAGGAAAAATGATGGGGAAAGAGGGCTATGGATTGAGACTATTCTAGGTGGAAAATTGACTATGAACTTTGGAATTGAGCCGTATGAAGAGATTTAGAGCTAAGTAAATTTACCCCCATGGATTCATAACCTCATCTTAGTGGTGGCCTCTATTACAGAGATATTAAGTGTAGCAGAGTGCCTAGGGTTGGGTGGAATGTCCTTATACGACTACTTGGTGGAGTTATTATGGTTTGTGTTATGAATGGAATCAATTTTTAGTTGTTTTAGTTATGTTTTCATGTTTAACCCTACACCTATAAATTATGGTTTCATTTCCATTGAATGGTTTAATTATGATTTCATTATCCTTCATTATAGTGTCTACATATATTAACTAATTTACAATATGATAATGAGGAAAGATATTAGAAAACGCAAATCATATATAAGGTACCAAAGAAACAAATTAGAGTCAAATTTGGTGTTTACCCCATATGCTTGACAAAGCATAAAGGGTATTGGGTACATTGCAATATTGTATCAAAGCAATTGGTTACAACACTAGGTTTTTAAGGGGAAAAAATCAATTTGTAAAAGAAGAAATTACAGTTTTATATAAAGTGTCTGACAAAATGTTTCTATTAAAAGAATTTAGAAAAATATGTGGAAGCCTGCAATTGGCTCTAATTATTAAATTGGAATATTGTAATTGGATAGGTTAAATAAGTATAATTGGTGTAATTCATGGATTATATATTTCATCTCCATGGAAATTTTCTAGTTTAGGGAAGGGTATTTCTTTGAGGAGTGGTGTGGAGTTAGATCGACTGACCAACAATACTACGATGGAAGTTTATAATCCTATAAAATTAGTCCAAGTTTCTCAAGTTGATTAAGGTGTAGATCATATTGTGCATGAGGTCTTGAAAAGGCTAAAAGGTAGTCGAGCCCAAGGTGAATATTAATGGTTTGGAAAAGGTTCGTAATCCCTCAGTTGATAAGTGATGTGATAGAAACCCTACATCCCAAGGTGTGAATGTGAATGTTGGTGGTGAAGATACATAATTTGGTAAAAGGAAGGGGAATAAGTGTGTTAAACATCAAAGATCCTTGGTTAAATTAGTTCTTGGTGAGGATTTCAAAATGCATGAGGTGGTTGATTTGGCTTCTTAATCCGTTGTAGACTAAATTTCATGGTAGGAAAGTGGGTGAATCATATTTAATGGCGTGGATGCAAGATACATGGGCTTCCTGGATAGGGTACATTCTGATTTTTATTTATTTATTATATCTAGATGGGGTATATGGTATCTCTTTATATCTTAGGAGGATCATCAAAATATATTAGTGCATCACTAAAAATGGGATTCAATTCACTTGTTTTCAAATGACATCACTCATATTTGGGTAGTGTCCCATTATTCTACTAAATTTTTGGTCTCTATAGATCCTTAAAGAAATTCATAATGTGCATGGTACTTTACTTGAAGTAGATATGTATTTTTTTGGATACAATTATTATTTATGTATCTAGTATTTGGTTGGTATGACTTAAGGGAATGGCTTAATGCAAAGATGACATTGTAGAAAGGGGATCATACTTTTTTTCAACCTTTGGACAAGCGTCATAAGTATGGACACGTGGTTATGGAGCATGCAATACCTTTCTGGCTTGGATTTGGAAGGGATAAATGGGTGTGGGGGTAAATTCTTGTTATGGGCCTCTTGTGTTGAAGTTTGTTGACAATTTACATAGTGCTAGTGGTTTGGAGGCTCAAATGGAGATGTTAGGTTTTGTAAAGGGTTGTACAAGAGGTTAAGGGTGGGGTGGATAATTTGTGATAGAAGCTCCAATGGATACCTATTCACCTCAGATGAATGTATTTCCATAAATGGAGACTCAGACTACCTTGTATCTACACCAAAATAACATGGTAAATTGCCTAAAAGATTTATCCTTGTTAAATTTGAAATATCCTTCTTTTCATTATGAAAATGTAGGGTTTGTAAATAGTTTTGGGGAAAGTGGCAAGGGATTAACTTGGTATCTTAAGGGTGTCGTGAGGTGTAGCTAATATATGGAAATAAGGGTTATAGGATCTCCAAAAAAGGAGACAAGACCTATATAATATTTTCATGCTAGATATTGTTCTAGTGATGAGAATTATGATATTTCTAATCAAAATAGAAAGGGCCTAAATATGGAGGGTAGTAGATACAATATAAGGTTGGGGAAGGAGGATCTTGGTGATTTTGAAGGAGGGTTAGGATGTATTGAAGGGAAAAGAAATAAGGGGGCATGCATATGAAGGAGATCTAATGTGTGCATAGCTAGGTTCTTTACGAAGTGATGTGTAGTAAATATGTTATATTTTGGGGGCTCTTAGAGTCAATAATTCCCTAGCAAGCGTTGCCTCATAATTTTATTATCATACAATTATATAGGTTTGGATAATATTTTAAAAGACAATAATTAAAGATTATGTTTGAGTCGCAAAACCTTGATCTGATGTTGTTGCAAGAATCTTCGGGTGATGGTGCCAAAATTGTTGATGAATTGGGGGAATTGTTTAGGGGATAGTATTTTATTTTTGTTGATGCCATGAGGAAATTGGGTGGGTTGATTATTAGTTGGAGGTCATGCTTTTATCCTATTATAAAATTATGGTTCTTTGAATCATGATTGGGAGCTATTTTGTATCTTCAACATTTGGATAAAAAGATTAGAATGCTAAATACATATGGCTCTTACTCCGATAGGGTTAACTATTGGGACAAATTTTCAATTTAGATTCTATTAGACAAGAGAATATCATTGTTGGGGGTGACCTGAAATTTTCAATTGGAGGAGATGAAATTTGGGGTCCCTTATTTCAAGTTGATATTTCTGTAATTTCTTTGTGATGAAATTGGATGAGGCGAGTCTATTTGATATTGATCCCATCAAGTTACGACCAACCCAGAGAAATAAAGGGATGGGCAAGGATAGAATTTCCAAGAGGATGGATAGGTTCCTTTTATTAGAATTTATGATCAAGGGTTAAGTAGTGGTTGGGCTATGGTGGGGAGCTATATTTCTAGAAATGGATTCTTTGGGGAGAAAACCTCCAAGCCCATTGAATTTTAATTCTTCCTAGATATTGGATGAATATTTTACATGATTAGTTAAGTAGAAGTGGGTGTTTTTTTATGGGTCCTCAAGTGTACACTGATATACATTGGGTACACAAGAAAAAATAAGAGAAGGAAATTGCTTCTATAGAGACAAAACTAAATGAATTATATTTTCTAAAAATGGTTGGATATCCTAATGAGGAGTGCAAGTTGAGGGTTAACACTTTAGAGAAAAGGAAAAGAAAGATATTGGTCGACATGGAAGAAACGTAGAGTTTAAAGAGTAGAGCACTCTGGTTAGATTTAGGAGATGAAAATACTAAGTTTTTCCATCAATATGTAGTTCAAATGTCAATACCATATGGAAGATTGATAGGAATGATGGATCAGTGGCATGTAGTTTTGAGGATATTTCAAGAGTTGGTATTGATCATTTTAATGATATTTACAAGGTTGAAATTAGGGTTTCAATAGTTGAAATGGTCATAATGACTACCTTTTTTCCCAGCTTTGTGAATGAGGAAAAAAATGAGATATTAGTGGAGAATATTTCTAAATAGGAGTTGTGATCTATTATTCCCACTTTTCAAGAGGAGAAGATTCAAGGTACTCATGGGTGGACCATGAAATTCTTTCTTTCTTTTTCTGAGGGCATTGAAGAGGAAATTTTGAGATTTGTTGATGAATCTAGGAGGACTGTGAAAATTCTTACTACTTTAAATGCCTAGCCTTGATTCCCAAATTAGATGACCCCTCCTATTTTAGGAATTTAGGCTTATTTATTTATGTAATTTCATATACAAGATTATGGAACAAATTATAGCCTCCTATTTTTAGGAATTTAGGCTTATTTATTTATGTAATTGCATATACAAGATTATGGAAAAAAATTATAGCCATGAGAGTAAAGTCGTTTCTTTTTTATTCCATATATAATGGATAGTTTGGCTTCTTATTAAGTAGTCAAATCCATGAAGCTATTACTGTAACTGAAGAGGGACTACATTATTTAAAGACTAAAATATTATAGGCTATGGTAGTAAAGCTAGATCTTTCAAAGGCTCATGATAAGGTCATCTAACTATATTTAGGAATGATACTCATCCATATGGGTTTTAAAATTCACTTTGTTAATTGGGAAATGAGATATGTTTCTTATGTGTCCTTATCTATCCTAATAAATGGACTAGCCTCGATATTTTTTATTCTCAGTGGATACTTTAGACAAGTTTTTCCTTTGTCCCCTATGTTATTCCTCATAGTGGTTGAAGGGATTTATTGGAAGGAAAGAGACCAAGTTAGTGGTTGAAGGGTTGAAGGGATTTATTAGAAGGAAAGAGATCAAGTTAATTCAAAGGTATTAAAATTGGTGGCTCATTTTACCTTTCTCATTCACTTTTTGTTGATGATATCTTACTATTTTGTGATGGATATATAAGAGATTACCTAAAATTGAAAGATATCTTTTATATTTATAATATTTATATTGGAACAAAAATCAATATTCATAAATTTATAATCTCCTTTTCAGAGGTTGAAGAAGATAATATTATATTTATCTCTTAGTTGAATCTCTAGGATTATTTAAAGTACTTTTTTTTTTCTAAAGCTTAATGATCATGTTAAGAGAGATTGAGATTGGCTAGTGGTTGAGGAATTTTTTTTTTTCTTTGTGGTGCAATAAAGGGTTATCAATGGGAGGAAGGATTGTGATGGATAAGTCAATTTTAGAAGCCATTCTTTTTTATTGGATGTCCAAAACTCTCATTATGAAAGGAAAGGAGTACTTGAGAGAATTAGGAAGTTAAGATTCAATTTTTGTTATGGTCTAGTGATAAGGAAAATGATGTTATGGTGTGGGGGAATTGGAAAAACAAATGTTGTCCCTAAGGATTATGGTGGTTGGGGGATAAAAAATATTCATCAATTTGATAAGGATTTGGCTACAAAAATTGGTTGGAGGTTGATCACAAGAGAGGAAATTTGGAATCAAATGGTTATTCAAAAATATGTGGCACCTAACAACATTAAAAAATGAATTAGGTAGCCTATTAAGTTAGTTCATAATGTAAACATAATTTGGGAAGAAATGGTTTTTGTTTTTTCCTATGGTTGGTAGATGGCTTGTTTGGAAGGTGTACAAAGGGAACATGTTTATAATTGGTGTTGACACATGGATTTGTTGTGGTGGTTCTTTTGTGCTTAGTGGGAATTTAGTTAATTCATTACATGAGAAAGGTTATTTTTCTCTTATTCAAGTTTTGTTTTTTCCTATAGTTGGTAGATGGCTTGTTTGGAAGGTGTACAAAGGGAACATGTTTATAATTGGTGTTGACACATGGATTTGTTGTGATGGTTCTTTTGTGCTTAGTGGGAATTTAGTTAGTTCATTACATGAGAAAGGTTATTTTTCTCTTATTCAAGTTACTAATTTGTATCTTTCCACAATATGGTGTTAGTGGTATAAATCAACTAAAGTTATAGGTCTATATGGAGATGGGGCTCAAGAATGGATGGGATATATTACTTCTTTAAAATATAGTCATGTTCAGATCTCAAATTCAAAGGATGAATTGTTTTGGTCGAAGAATCCCGCAGGGGGATATTATACTCCAAAACTTGTGTATAAAGTGATGTATGATTCTAAGGTGTCGAGGAATCAAGAATGATGGTTCAAACAAATTTTGAAATTCTAGTTCCTACTCAAAGATATGATTTTTATGTGGTTGGTGTTAAAAAATAAGGTCCTCACTTGGGATATCTTGATAAAGAGTAGATATGCTCTGGACTATGTTATCTTTGCAAAGATGATGAGGAGTCTATCTATCTAGGGTTTTCTGGTTTCGTATACCTACTTGTTGAATCTAGGGATTTTGGTTTTATACTTTTATTTACTGAATTGCCACTAATCCAAAAATATGTCAAGGGTTTGATATCATTTGCTTGGAATGATATAAGTATGAAGGAAACTCATTTAAAACCATTAATATTTCTTTACAAAAATATATTATTATTACAAAATCAAATATAAAAAGTTATCTTGTCATGCACTCCATATTGACCTAAATGTTTGGGCAACACACTTGGAATTATATGAATTATTAGTGACCACTAATTGAAGAATGTGGTGTTGGAGCTTGATATCATATATGGAGGATAATAATTTCAAATCATTAATATTTCTTATTATAAGTTAATAAGAGAGAAAAATATGTCATAGTCTAAAGATCTATGCAAAGAAACTAAGGTGTTTCCCTAGATGCAATGTCATCGTTATGTCTTTTTCAACCCTATAATAGAGTGAGTGAACCCTCACATTAGTGACCATGATCCCCCTTAGGTGTCCAATACCTAATATGATCCTTCTTTCCCCAAAAAAATCTCCCACCATATGTTGTAGTCGAAGTGGACCCCCTCCTAATATATCCCTTAGTGAAGAAGAATGCCTAGGTGGTCACCTTAACCATTTTAGCACCACTTAGCTCCATCCCTCATTTAACTCCTAGGTATTTTGGAAAATCCAACTAACAAATAATCAACATTTAATTATGAATCCATGAAACTGAACCATACGAAGGAGTGCAATAAATGAATAACTAACTTTTTCACTATGAATGCATTTCCATAAGTGATCCAAAATATTCAATCACATGTCAAAATAAAATAGAATAGTCATTCATCACACCATAAGGATTGAAACAAAATGCATCCATATAGGTCAATACAAGGAACACTTGAGTGTGTAACCAATCTCTTGACCCTAAAGAGGTTAGATAATTAAACTTGCATAGCTTATATGTCCCTAGTCATTTATAGTCGACCTAGTAAAGACCAACTTAGTTTTATTTTATCAACTAAAATCCATTAGTCAATCAATCTACTACTCCATTAATCCATCGACTAACATTAAAATACATTAACTAATGTCCAAGAATTGGGTTTAACCATAGATTCCAACATCAATCATGTTACCCCTCATATATCATTATAATTATCCCAAGTTGAAGACCTTGTCCAAGCAATATATATTTGGAGGATTTTTGGCTTTGGAGTTGAGGGGTTGTAATGATCCCAAGACATTATGCAAGGATCATCATTGTTTTGGTGTCTTTTCTAAAACTTTTACTAGTTGTGGTATTTCGTCAAACAATTTGTTGATCTATTTGTCTAGATGTGTTTATATGTGTGTATGCAGAAAATAACAGAAAGAGATAACCATGGAACATACCCCAACCATATGCAATAA